>CM037862.1:5737264-5992264 GCA_021292105.1 Anadara kagoshimensis
GTAGGCATTTTGATTGCATGCTCTATCTAGATATCTTGTTTGATTTAATTTGATATTTTAACGTCTATTAACTACAGGTGTAGAAAATAGGATTATGCTATGCCCATGACTCGACAAATTGCAAATTGCTCCAGATCACACACACACACACACACACACACACACACACACATTTCCATTTCCACTCTAGCACTTTCACCTCTTGTGTGACTTTTCAAGACTGACGTAGTTGCTAGATAGTTATTTAAAATGTTTATCCTGGTCGAAGTTTTATATAAGGTAAGACGTCCTTTCATACCCCAAGCTATGGGTTTTGTCACAGAATTACGAAGCAAAATATGCAATGTGCAAAATATCCAATTCTTAACATTTTGTTGACCAAGAGATATTGTAGGCCTGGTGTAATCAAGGCCCTAAAAGTTTTATGGCCGTTACTACACAAATTTTGATAAGTATAATGTCTCTGTATAAAAATTGCTTATTTGACGTCTCATAGTTCCACGTTCATTTCATTCTCAATTTTGATTACACTCGTGACGGGTGTAGCTAGCAAACAGAAGGTGTTTACCCTTCCCGTAACACCGGTCTCAATTCACTGTTGAAAGTTCACGCGTTTAACCTAATTAGTCAGTTTCAAAGTTTTTACTTTGCTTTTGGATTGATATGTTTGTTTTTAGTTTAATTTCATTTCAAACTACAATACAAGAAATTAAGTCTCATGCTATAATACAGCCAACGCACCCAAGAACATGACACAACAACAGTAAATGTAATGACAAAGCAGCCAAACGAAACAAGACAAGACAAACACATATTGGCACCACCTAGGTAAGAATAGCTTCTAGTGGCTACTAATGGCTAACTATATCTACATGTATCTATTTGCACCACTTATTACAAAACTTTTTTAAATTTTCGCAGCATTCCTATGACATGCGTTACTATAATGATCATATGACAGTACTACACCTACTTATGACTAAAGTTACCACCAGGTCGCCGTGTATTCCTCGTCGATTATACGGTTATTGTTTTATGTTAAGTTATACAATATAACAATAAATCTGCCGAAACGTCTTGTTTATATATAGCTACTCTAAATCCTGAAGAACACTCGAATACTTCAATAATTATATTATTACTATACATGTGACGCCAAAATCTTCAATGTCCGTTGATATGTCGGACTGCTCATAGTTAGCTTAACCAATTGATAAGCGAAAGTTTGCATCTTGTGTCATAGCCACTATTCTGGCTTGGTCAATCATTAATGCATACACTTGCTAGTATCAAATAGAATAGACTTAAGTCAAAATTGTATGCTTACAATGGATATTTAATTGTCTTTTTAATGAAGTTTTGAGTTTTCACCAACCATTTGGTTGAGCTAACGAAGCTATAAACAACCGGGTCCTGGTGGTACAATTACTAAAATAGTTATAATCTTGGCACTGGACACAAATCTTTTACCATGCTCAGTGGTGCCCGTAGAAGGCCAGAATTTAATAATTGGATTCGGTATGTTATTGTTATTCCGTGTTCTTGTTGTCCTCTGTCTATTGTCAAACTCAACTTAATTCACTTTATAATCAGTACATGTAGTCAAGTTACGTCGTTTTACGTGGTGTACACGATCCACCTATATCGCCACCTGTTTTGTTTTGTGATTTCTGGCTCTATTTTACAGGGTTTTGATAACAAAACAAAGATACAACACTCGTTTGACCTGGAATTAGATAGTGGAGCTTCATGAATAACATAAGCTTTGGTGTTTTTTACACGAGGTTCCTAAAGTTATGGTCCTGTTGCAGTCGGGCCAGTCAAGATGCCATTTTAAATCTGTCATTTTTCTACTTTTTGTACACATTCATGGCAAATCAAGATATCATGGAATTCTCATATTCATGTATAATCTATATCCTGATTTCTGTTAAATCACTTTGTCACAACATTGTTAAGTATGATGTCTGTATCCAAAATTACCCTAGATATAGTTAACGTAGTCGCATGCTCCTTTCATTCTTAATAGACGGGTTAGCTAGCTAAACAGTATGTCTTACCATTCCGGAGCACCCGGCCTTACTTCTCTTGTGGAACCTAGTGTGTTCAAACGAATTTGCCAGTTTCAAAGTTTTTACTTTGCTTTGGGATTGTGATTTGGATATATTTGTAATTACTAAGCCATTATGTATAGGTAATGCAGAACAGAATAGGCAATATAAGAATACACACATCAATATGATTAAATTATAAATACAACCTTAACTTCAAATACAATATTTACACCTAAGCAAGTTTTTAAAGTTTTATATTCCAAGATATCATCACTCTATTGTTTAATGCGTTCAATATTATCTGGTATTAACACAAAACCAATATATCAATATACATAATATTAGTGCGTCATTTTGATCATAAACTGGTGTTGGATTTTAATTTTATACGTTGTCAAAAAAGGTCAAAGTGAACTAAAATTCTTGGTCAATGGATATTTCACAAAAACTCGTAATTAATACCTCGCTATACTATCAAGACTCCCTTTACTATCCAGCACATTATTATCAGTCTGAGTGCTTAATTACAAGATATATAGTAAAGAAAATCCGGATAGTATAGGGAGATATTAATGGTGAGTTCCTATGAATATTAATATTGCTGTAAAGTTGCATTACCATGAAGATCAAAGTGAACCAAAAACATTTGGCCCAAATTAGTTGAGTTGAGTAATGATGTTTAACTCCCCGTCAAGAATATTTCACTTATATTGAGACGTCCCCAGGTATAGGTGTAGGTGCAGAAATTTTGCCTGTGCGTTGTGCCGATGACATTATACAGTAGGGTTCTTTATCGTGCCACGCCTAGCGTGACACGGGCCTCGTTTTTTAAGTTTCCACCAGAAAGAACCGTGCCTTTCATTTCCTAATGCCGAGTGATTGGCAAATGAACAGTCACTACCGACTTTCAAGTCTTGGGACAGACCCGGCCGGGATTGGAACCCACGACCTCCCACTTACGGAGCAAGCCAACTGAGTTGCCACAAGGGTTTTTGCCAAAAGAACACCCCTTTACAGCTGCATTAATTACAAACATGTATATCACATGAAGATCAAAGTAAGCTGAAAAGGCTTCATCCAAGCCATCGCTGTAATATATGAGACGGTGCAATTAAGATTATATCGTGGTGTTTACCCAAACGCAAATCTTATCCAAAACCGATGGTGCAATATTTGGTTTCTCTGATGTCTTTGGTCTATGGATTGTTCAACCAATGCGTTATATTCGACTATTAGCACAGATACTGACATTGGTGTTTCAGTTTTGACATTTTCTTAAAATGATCATCCAAATGGGTCAATGACCTTATAAAATGTTTTTGTATTCTTATTTCAGCTCTTTTGTATTAGGTTTCAAGGTTATTTTTGATTTTGGCGTTTTGAAGTATTGTTTTTCTACTTAAAGCCAAGGTCAAAGGCAAGGGTTTACAGTACATGTAAACATGTATATACCTTGACTAAATGAATATTTTTGTCATGGGAGTTTTCAGTTTTTATGTTTTCATGAAATGATATTCAAAATGGGATGAATTTAGAAGTTCAAGACCATAATCATTTTTTACCTTTATACTTTTGCTACTATTTAAGCTATTTTTCGAAATATTTCAATGTTTGTTTAAATCCATCACATGACAATACATCAAGCTCTTATAGACACTGCACAGGGACAGAATTGTCTTAAGCTAAACAATTGGGGACAGATCCTAATGTAAGCCAATTTATCAATTCCTTAGTAGTATTCTTTGGCACGGTACCAATTCAGGGCTCCATTAAATGAATTATTTTTAAAAGGTTGTAAAACATTAATCAAGTCAATGTTATTGGTTTTGAATTAATATATTATGTTATTGTTGTCATGATGTTTACCATCACATCAACAATTTTTCAGCTATTCATGAAAAGATCAAGTTTACAAATCCTTAAGGATTACTGTAAAATTTTAGACTTGTGTATGGCTAGGCCTGGGTTGAAACTCATGACCTCTCCCTCCAAAGCAGAGGTGGCCCTGGTATACTATGTAAGGAACAGCATAATATTTATCAATCAAAAACAAACATACTAATCCATGTCCCAATCACAATCCAGAAGCAAAGTAAAAACGTTGGAACTGACAAGTCAGGTTAGACAGTGAACTTCCACCAGGAAAGCGAGGCCAGGTGCTCCGGAAGGGTAAGCACCTCCTGTTTAGCTGGCTACATTGGTCACATATGTAATCAAAATTGTGTGAAAGGAACATTGAATAAATTTAAACAAAGGACATAAATTTCAGAAAAAAACTGATAATTTATTTACAATAAATATATTTCTAAAATCATATAAATTATAGACCTTCATTTTTACAATGTATATATTAGCATTAACAAATAAATCTGACAAAAAGCTTGGTCTCAACAAAATTGTACAACAATTGGTTTATAGTTATAACATGGTTTTGTTTTCAACAATGCATACATAAAACTTCATGAACTACAGTTCTACATGAATTATGTGTAACATGAAACTTCATGAATTACATTTCTACATGAATTATATGTAACATGAAACTTCATGAATTACATTACTACATGATGAAACTTCATGAATTACATTACTACATGATGAAACTTCATGAATTACATTACTACATGAATTATATGTAAAAAACAACTCTATAATGATATACATGTACATGTAGATTTATGGTGAAAATGTAAAGAAATATAGCAATCTGTTGTCAGGGGAACAATAATTATTAATTTTATCAGAAAATGAATTTTCCAATTTCATTCTTGAAATTGTACATTGTATTATCAATCTAGTATATTTACTCAATTTGGTTTGATCTTAGCTGCATGCATGGCCATGATTTGTTTCTAACTCGGCAATTTGAAGGGAATTTCTCCTTTAGTGATTGGTTGGCTTGCTGGTGCACACAGATCTATACTTGCAATGGGGTTCACCACTGTACCACCTTAAACCTCCTTACGTTTGTGCTGAACAATTACTGCCATTGGATATGGGATCATATCAGTTCACATTGTTCCCATAAATACGATATTATTCAGAGACTTCACAAAGCAAACATTTTCAAAAACATCACAAACAAATGTTAATGGGTATTGATCACGCAGTACAGCAGCGAACTCCATTCTGCTGGGGTACATAGACCTATTTAATCTCAGATTTGTGATGGTTGATTTTGTTAACTAATAAATAACAGAATGTTGTCAAATTAAAAATTAATTAAAAAAGCATGTTGGTCATTATGAAATTTGAAAAAGAAAATACATGTACATGTATGTGTGGTATTTTACTCATCAAATTTCTGCAAGTACAATTTTAAAATACAGTCAAACCTGTCTATAAAGGCCATCCAAGAGAACAAGTAAAAGTGGCCTTAATGAGCAGGTGGCCTTTATATACAGGTTCAAATAATATGAACAAAGAAGAATTGGGATACAATTCTACTGGCCTTTATAAGCAGGTGGCCCTTATATAGAGGTGGCCTTTAAGGGAGGTTGGACTGTACAGGTTTTATACATGTAAAAAATGTTACAGAACACAATGGTTTGAATGGTAAAAATGCTGGTTTTCACACGAAGGTACTGGTAACAATTATGCAAGGTTTTGAGTGAAACTAAACCAAATAGGAAAAGTATTATGGGATGAAATTAGGTCTAAATGATGGGTTGAATTGTAATGGTACTCACCTGGGTTCCATGTGATTCACTGTATGCTTTATATATAATTGTACTGATCATATGGAACACATGCAATGTTTTATTTGGCATGAAAATTGACAGATCGCCAGCTATGCCCACAATGTTCCGACAAAGGCCTGGCATGCTTGAATTACAAAAAAAAAAAAAATAAAAACTGAATTGTGCCATTTAATGATGTCATGACACTAGTACTTCATTAGTTGCCTTGACACTGCTTTGGTATCGTGATGGCAGCCATTGTCAACATAAAAGGCATGGCCGGCGATAGGTCAATTGAATGATTCTACAAACACAATGAGATACTTCACTGTATACATAGAAGAAGATGTAAAATACTTCGAAGCTACAGACTAAATCTAGACAACAATATTATGCATAACAATCTCAAAATACATTCACTCGGCAACAATATAATTGAGTTATGTGAAGTAAAACTTCTCAAACTTGGTAAAACAACAAAAACTGTGATATATCACTTGACACAGGCCCTCTCCAATCCTCACAACAGAGACCAATCCTTCAACTCAAAATGGAGGCCAACATGTCATCCAAAAATGCTGTGTAGTAATTACAAAATTATCATATCTTTTTGCATCAGATAAGGCACAAATCTCTTCAATAATTAATGCTGATTTTTGCAAGATAAAAACATAATGCATCAACAATTTTTTTGATTTTGAAAAAATATCATCACAGTATTGCGATAAAATGGCATATTAGATTTGTATCCCCGACTCATTTAGAGAAACACAAGTGACAAAAAGTGCTATAATTGAATGATTTGAAAGAGGTATGCAGACTCCCAATCTCTAACCTCCCTCCACCTCTTAGTCAAATTATGTTTTTGATCTTAGCAACAAGAGCAGAGATAAAAAATATTATATCTAAGATCTTTAATTCAACATCATAGAAATATTCTTATAAAACAGGTCTGAAAAATAAGGTTTCAAACTGAAATTTCAACAATTGCTAGTGCAACTGCAAATTTGTTTTATAATTTCATTGGCATCAATACTATTCAAACAAGCAGTTGTAAAACCAAAATCTGAATCAATAGCTACTGCCACCTGCACTTTTGTTCTACAGTCATGTAACTTTAACAACTAACAAAACTCTTAGATCAGATATTTAAATTTACATAATCAACAAACCCTGGATTTCATTGTTTAACCCCCAAGCAGTTATTTTGATTTTATCCTCAACAATTTATCTCCCAACACACACACCACACACACACACACACACACACACACACACACACACACTTTTAATGATGGACGGAAAAAGCAACAAATGAAAATGAATACATGAAACAATAAAGATGAAAACAATGGATAACTGTTTGACAGTTACAAACGAAAACACTAATCTATTTATACATTAAAATGTTATGGAAGATCTTGTTCAAAACCTGTAATGACCTCGATAAAGCTCAAACGTTTCAGATTGTCCATAAGAATACAACATCAAGACATATATAAGATTCCAGCATATATGTATTCTATATACAACTTGTATGTACAAATATTATACAAAAACAAGAGGCCCATGGGCCTGATACGCTCACCTGATAACTAATGGCTAGCTGATAGATTTAAAGAAGGCATAAATACTAAACCCCAATGACTTTTTTCTTTACATCATGATAACCATTGTATCAATACCTACAACATTCTAATAAACATGCCTATACAAAAAGTTAACAGTTTTCAAGATAATTAACCATTTCAGTATTGTTTCACATCTGTGACCTTGACCTTTGAACCCATGACCTTTTTCTATACATCAAAATGATCGTTGTATCGATACCTACAACATTCTAATATACATGCCTATACAAAAAGTTTATAGTTTTCAAGATAATTAAACATTTCGGTATTGTTTCGCATATGTGACCTTGACCTTTAAACCCATGACCTTTTTCTATACATCAAAATGATTGTTGTATCAATACCTACAACATTCTAATATACATGCCTATACAAAAAGTTTATAGTTTTCGAGATACTTAACCATTTCGGTATTGTTTTGCATCTGTGACCTTGACCTTTGAACCCATGACCTTTTTCTATACATCAAAATGATCGTTGTATCAATACCTACAACATTCAAATATATATGCCTATACAAAAAGTTTATAGTTTTCGAGATATATAACCATTTCGGTATTGTTTCGCATCTGTGACCTTGACCTTTGAACCCATGACCTTTTTCTATACATCAAAATGATCGTTGTATCAATACCTACAACATTCTAATATACATGCCTATACAAAAAGTTTATAGTTTTCGAGATAATTAACCATTTCAGTATTGTTTCACATCTGTGACCTTGACCTTTGAACCCATGACCTTTTTCTATACATCAAAATGATCGTTGTATCAATACCTACAACATTCTAATATACATGCCTATACAAAATGTTTATAGTTTTCGAGATAATTAACCATTTGGGTATTGTTTCGCATCTGTGACCTTGACCTTTGAACCCATGACCTTTTTCTATACATCAAAATGATCGTTGTATCGATACCTACAACATTCTTATATACATGCCTATACAAAAAGTTTATAGTTTTCGAGATAATAATTATAATCAGAGGTAAAAAAAAATTAGGTCACGACCTTCACAATTGACCTTGACCTCATATTGAAGATACTAACAAGAAGATGTCAAAACTGAAAACCCCATGTCATTATCTGGTCAAATAGTCAAGTTATAACAATTTGAAGCTATTTTACGATTTTTTTTTAATTAAACGCAAAAACGCGTAACTTATTTTTTATCCGAATTTTACAAAATGAACAAACTATAGGCTTAAGACCCTAGGGAAGCCAAATATCACATCAGATTTTTTCTCCAATCAGTACTTTCGGAGAAGAAGATTTTTTAAGATTTTTGCACCCCTAGGTCACCTTGACCTAGTTATGGTAGCCATAGCAACGCCACAAACAAATCTGAATTGCACCGGCCCATATATACTTCTGACAAAGTTTCATTAAAATCTGTCCAGTAGTTTCAGAGAAGAAGTTGAAAATAGGTGTTAACGACGCACACACGCACGCACGCACGCACGCACACACGCATGCACATACACACGCTGCGCTATGCCATAAGCTCACATGACCTTTGGTCAGGTGAGCTAATTATAATTACAAATTTTAATTTCTTTTTTAACAAAAAATATGATTAAAAAAATTCTAAATAATTTTGTACTAAAAATAGGATTTGCAACAACAAATAAACAAATAAACAGCTATGTTAATGTACCAGGAAATGAAATTATTAAAGTGGATCTTTCCAAGTTGACCCCCTCCCCTCTTTTCCCCAACCTCCTTTTCAGGACATGGCATGCTTTACTTTCTGAGGCAAGATGCAACGGTTAAACTTTGATGATGATTGATGGTATGAAAGAACTGGTCCAGACAAAAATGATCATTGAAAAAATGTGGGGTTAATGAAAATATCTGTTTAATATAGTGGATTCTACTACAAGCAACATAAAAAGACTGAGCAGCATAAATAATTCACTTGTAGCAAACTCACATGTATAGCAAACTGAGGTACATACAACAAGGTCCAATCAATCGTAATAACTGACTAAAGAACAATAAAAGGGGAGGCAATTCCAGGCCCAAGCCTTTTTTACTCTTCACAGTCAAATGTGTTTGTGAGGCTCTGGTCTACAGTAAATTTAACTTTACCAATTAAATTTAAAATATAACCTAGGCTTACAAAATTGCAAACATCAGTACAAAAAATAAATGTCTGTTACATCGATCAACAAAGTAAATTTTAAAAACCCTTTGAATATTCTATGAAAAACTTTAACAGTGACATCACTTTTAAAGGCTTTGGGGAAAATCTCAGAAGTACAATATACTTCATAAAAAGCAATAGAAAGAACTTATAAATGTTTGTTATGGGCAAACCCAACTGTATATTAACTAGAAAATGCTGCTAAAGCACATGTATGCTGTCATTGTAAATTTTACAATTTATTTACCAGATGAAATGCATAATCTATTGTGTCATGCAACAAATCTCAGAATTAGTCTGACTTTTTTCAATAACATATAAACAAAAATTTTAACAATAATAAAAATTATTTTAAAAATCTAACAAACAACAATAAACAATATAATGTCTTACTGGTCAATTCTGATTAGTATGGTATAATGATTGGTCAATAGCACAGTTCATAATTGATAGACTGCCGTGTCCACTTGATCGTCATTTTAATTCCTAGATTTACTGTAAAACAACTTTAGTTTGCAGCTATTAACTTTCCAGATTCTCTTACCAAAGCCTTATTTTGACTATTAACTTCCATCTATTGACTATATCTGAATACTTATTATCAATAATACCAATTTCAGAAAAATGTTCGCATTGATTAGCATTCAATTAGCATTCACAATAATGTTGTCATTGTGAAATGCAAGAAAGTTGATCTCACACAAAATAAAGTTGGTTTTCAGTAGTTTTTTCTGGCCATCCAGTAAGCACGGGAAAAAGAAACCATGTTTATCTTTTCAACGATTAACTGCAAATTTTGTCCAAAATGGAACAATCTTAATACAATCATTATTTTAAATTTTTTATTTGAAAAATAGAAACTGTAGGATAGAAAACTGTATTATTATGGTTGAATAACTACCCTATTGTGGTAAGTCATCTGTGGCAACAACAGAAGAATCTTGCTACTAAGCAAAAGAAAGGGACCAATGACAATGAAGCACACCTAACAGATCTATATGACATTAAAATGTTATAAATCTCTCTGATAGAGTAATATTAGTCAAATTGTATGACTATAATAAATAATACATGTACATCTTAATTTATTTTACACAACTCATCATCTTCCTTGTCTGGTTCAGGTAATTAACTACCTTGCACTGTTAATTGAATCAATTCTGCCAATTCAATCACTTCAGCAACAACTCCTTTGTCTGTTGATTGTACGCCCTTAACTGGTTCAAATAATTATCTCCCTTGTTCTGCTGATTAAAAAACAGTTACATCACTCAGTTCATTAACTTCCTTGCCGTGTTGATTGAACCCGGTCAATTCACTCAGTTACATATCAAATTTCTTTGCCTGCTGATTGTATACATCTGATTCATTAAGAGTTAACTCCCTTGTGCATTTCAGTTTAACTTTTGTTTATTCATATAGTATCTATCATTCAGCTTCACCAATACATATAGACTAGATATATGGGTACTTCTAGATCAACAATACCACTATGCCATCACATCGTCCATAATTAAATGAATTCTCCATTTTTTTAAATGAAACAAATGTAATATTGATGTTTAAGCTCCTATCTTGTAGTATGATGTTACCAGCCATCTGAGATAGCAACTACATTTAATTCACAGGAATTTCCGACATAACTGGAAAAAATCTAACCATGGATGTTAACTTTCCTGTCTCCTATAACACTGTCACTACATGTTCTTTACTTTATACAGGTGAGCTCGACAACAACAATGTCACAAGTTGTTCTTCACTTTATACTGATGAGCTGGTAACAGCTTTCATGAAATAAGTACACCATTTATTCTAAATAAATACAGTTTAAGTAGATCACTATAAATCTGAAGATTCCGAGTTCATGGAGGATGATGAATTACGTTTTGTCCTTGGCAATACTGGTGGTTTTGGACTATTGACTTTTGGACGTGTGGAATAGGTGGAGCCACTAATGGCGAATTGTCTATGGATGCTGATAAGCGTCAGATTCAGACATATTGCGCATGTGTGGTTTAGGTGCCTCGGGCGATTCATTTAAGCCCCTTGCACAAACAGTCTTACGTGTGTTACTTGGTTTATTTGGAACTGATGGTCTTGCTTTAGCTGGGTTGGACACCACTGTTGAACGTAGATATGATGGTGAAATACCATGTGATGATTTACGAGGAGGAAGTATAGGTGGTGCATCATCGTCATCAGCTGAGGAAGGGCCCGCTAAAGAATTAGGACTCGTTAAAATATCTGTTGGTGACTACAAACAAGATAAATAAAATATTATTATTTTTTTATTATTATTATTATTATCATACAAACAATTATGTTTATAAATATTCAAATACTTTGTTCCTGAATAATTTTAGTTGGAAGACATACAAGGGGAAGTCAGAAAGTTCATAGAACAGCGTACTCAGCCAAGCGTAAAACACATTTTCTTTATTTATTTAGACAATACAACTTTCCCGCCATTTTAAACATATCAAGTTTATTTGTGACAGCATATTTGTGTAATTTTTAAAAGCATTCAAAGTTGGTGACCATCAAGCAATGATGGAAAATCAAAATGTTAAGTTTACGGCAGTAATAAAGTTCCTCACAGTAGAGGGATCAAATGCCAAAGAAATTCACTGGCAAATGGCCGAGGTATACGGTGACAGTGGTCCTGCCTATTCCAGTGGCAAAATGGTCAGCTAAATTTAAACGTGGGTGCACCTCACTGAAGGAAGACCCACGGTCAGGTCGGCCAGCTGATGCCATCACAAAGAAAATTGTCACATCTGTAGAGACCCTCATCATGAATGATCATCAAATTAGGATTGATGACATAGCTAGCAAATGTTACATTTCACATGGAAGTGAAAACACGGTTATCCACGAGCATCTTGGGATGTCAAAAGTATCTGCATGATGGGTCCCAAGAAACCTTAATGTGCAGGATCGGTTCCAAAGACTCCAGTCAAGTCGGTAGCTTCTTGGCATTTATAATGATAACCCAGAGAGCTTCCATTTACGTTTAGTAACTGGTGATGAAACATGGATTCATCATTGGGACCCAGAAACCAAAAAAAAAAAAATGAATGCAATGGAAGCACCCTGGCTCACCCCCAACACAAAGAAAATCAAAACCCAACCATCAGCTGGCAAAGCCATGGCCACTGTGTTTTGGGATTCTAAGGGTGTTCTGTTAATCAATTATAAACCTGATGGAATCTCTATCACTGGGGCTTACTATGCTGATCTAATGAAGCAGCTGAAAGCTGCTATTAAATTAAAAAGGAGGGGACAGTTGAGCCGAGGGGTATTGCCTCTTCATGACAATGCCCCTGTGCACAAGTCAAGGATTGCACAAGCAGCCATTCGTGAATGCAAGTTCGAACAACTTAATCACCCACCCTACAGTCCCAATTAGGCACCCAGTGATTATTTCCTATTTAGAAATTTGAAATCCAATTTACAGGGAATCAGTTCCTGATGATGATGGACTTGAGGCTGCCACAGAGCATGGTTTCAGGACCAAACCGAAGACTTCTATTTCAAAGGTATAGACAGTCTGAAAGAAAAGTGGGCTAAGTGCATTGGGGTAAATGGGGACTATATTGAAAAATAATAATAAAATGTATGGTTTGTTGTGGTAATATATACCCCGTTCTATGAAGTTTTTGACTCCCTCGTACATGTATAATCATCAACTGTTTAAATAAGATTTATGTTTGTTTTTGTTCTTACTTCATTGGTTCTGTTGTTGTGTTTACTTGGTTGCTTTAGGGGACCTTGGTGGCTGAGTGGTCTAAAGCATGCACTTACGGATCACAGCACCTTTAATCAAATAGGTTTGAATCCCGCTTTGGGCAGCTCCTACTGTGAGAAAGCTGTCAGTTTATTTTCTGAAGGGTGGTGGTTTTCCAAGGGTCACTCCAGTTTCCTCCATCATCCTAGAACTGACTACCTCAATGTAAGTGAAATAATCTTTACTGAGGTGTTAAACTCCATTAATGCACATCACTCTTATAGCTCTAACACCCAGTCTATTCAGGTACAACTGCCAATATTTCATTTGGATTAAAACATTAATATGTACAAGTGGTTACCATGGAAACAGTTATGTAAAGTTTATATCTTAAGTGGTGTGATTCAAATGTATTATCAATCTAATGATGCTGAATAAAAACTGAACATAAAAATATTTACCTTTTTGGGTTTTTTGTCAGGTAAAGATGGCGGTGTTTCATATTCATGTTCCTCATGCAATGCATCGTGGGTAGGCAATGGTGGCACATTGGAGGTTTTGAATGATGGAATAGTGGGATCTAAAAAAAAGAAGCAAAAATTTGCATTCAAACATCACTAAGTAGAAATACAATGACATGTACATGCATGTATACCATAATATTTACAATATGACTGTACCTGTCTTTGATGAAACATACAGAAGCAATTGTATTGCAATTCCCAATGAAAGACAATGAGGGCCATGACCCTTGATGTGTATCAATTTTCCTGCAATATTACGTCATGTCCTACACAGGGGGTCGCATGGTCATGTGAGACACGCCAATCTCACATGGCTAAAAACCCTATATCACACGTGCAAAGATGGAAAAAAATAGTGCCAAGGTACAAAATATTTATTAAAAGAAAGAATTGTAAATATAAGAAATGACATTTTGCTCATGGTATTTCAAGGGGTAATGAAAGATAGTGTGGTGCATGCCAAATTCAAAATGAAGGGCTTTGCCCTTCATCGAATTTGGCATGCGCCACACTATCTTTCATTCCCCTTGAAATACATGATCAGAATGTCATTTCATAATTAAAAATCTATTAGATCCAGAAAGTGATATGACAGAAATTACTCAGTTGTGTTCATGTATATATTAAGTACTCAAGAAGCACAATGGTTAGCACTACTGCCTATAACCAATGTGGCCAAGTTTGATTCCCTGTGTTTTGGCATGGGGTCATATACTTGAATACACTAGCTTTACAACAGGTTCTACAGTTTTCCTCCCATAAGACATCACATATGCTGAAATCAAGGCTTACAAAAAAAATTAATTCAAACTTTTATAACTTTTGTAAGAGTTTTGTCTAAATCACTGTTTGACAAAGAAAAAGGAAACTACAGTCCAAGATTTATTTCTTTTTTATTGTAATTTACAATTTTGATTGTTTACAGAGAATAAATAGGGTCTTGAAAGAATAACAAAATTTTTCAGTCTCTCCTTAATAGTTACATTTTTGAAGTGCAGGGGTTGCAGAATGAGGTCAAAGATTCGTATCCTTAAAAAAATTTTTCCTTTCAGTCTCAATTTTTTAAATTCTCTAACACCAGGGGATGGGGATCCATTGCAGACTGCGTATTCAATATTGTAAAACAATGACTTTATTCTTATATACCTGAAGGTCTTCTCCTTGGGAGAGGTGGTGGTGCTACTGAATGTCCGGCAAATGACTTGGTATGCTTTACATGATTATTGGACTCTTTTCTTGTCTGATCTAAATCTCCATATGATTTGAATTTGGCGAAATCTAAGGAGAGAAAAAATTATGGTTTAGGTTAAAATCTGTGTTTGAATAGAAAGGTATAGTTTTTACATTCTAAATATATATTGAAAGTCTTATCTGAACATGATTACTAATTGCAGTTTCACCGACCCACAATGTTCTGACACTGGCTGCAATCACAGTACCAAAGAAGCTTCAAGGCAACTAATGACGTACTGGTGTCAGTGACGTCACTAAACGGCACAATTCAGGCAGAGTTTTCATTCTTTTTGCATCTAATTCAAGCGTGTTGACCTTTGTCGGAACATTGTGGATGTGGCCAGCGATACGTCTATTGTGTTCTGGACTGTCGCTGGGTTGTTTTTGTGGCAGATATTCTGCACCATTCACAATTCAAAATCTTATGGGTTTTTACAATCCCTCTTGCCAATTTTCACATTTTTGGAAATGCCCGCCTTTTTTTCAAATTTTTTATCACTTTTTCTTTTTAACAATTTTGGTGATGAAGATGCTTATATTCACAATTGCGAGGGCCCTGTCCCCATTCAAGGAGAAAACAGCCCATGTGTTAATATCCTAATACAAACTTGGTTTGTAATAAGGTTTGTTAGAACATATATGCATGCACAGTAAAACCTTGTTATAATGCCCTTCCATAATATTGCCTGCTCGCTTATCATCACAGCGTTTTAAAGTCCCAAAATCCGATTCTTTAAAAGCTTCCAACGATTTATTGCCAAACTCATTATTAATACCAAAAAATTGAATGAAGAAACAGGGGTAATGAATGAATGTTTAATTGTATATTTTAATATTTTAATACAAACCTTTCAATTCATTATGTTTGTTTAAACTTGGATCACTTCCTGGTTTTTCCATCTTCATAGCACTATTAAACTAAAATTTAAACAAAACAGTAATTCATCACAGATCTATTATATCCATATGTTAAACATTATTAGCCTTATGTATCAGCCCCCCCCCCCCCCTCCTCCAGAAAAATCAATTCTTAAGTTTCTAGTAAAGGCTCTCAAAACCAAAGGTGTGTAATTTATTTATTATTTATTATTTTTTGTAAATTTAATTTTTATCATATTCATTATTGTTACAGTGTATCATAAAAACTATGGAGTAGACAAATAAAATAATAATCTGGAAAAATAGGTAAAGGTAAGTTTGGTTCCAATAACAAAAACATAGACTGGGTTAGAAAAAATGTAAAAAGTCATCTGGATTACATCAACATTACGATTGACTGGGTTTAAGAAAAACAAAAGCAGGTCAGCTGGGTTACAGAAACATTTTTTTTTTGGTTGAGTCTTCCCAGCCCCTCCTTTTAGCAGTGTGCTACACACCTTCAGTAGATCCCGGTTGAACTCACAATTACACAAAATAGGGTTGCCAGCTCTGTTATCCCCTTATTATGATGTCTATTTTCCTCTTTACAGAAAAGTAATGCAAATAATCCTACTCCTCTGCAGACAAAGAGGAATAACCTCTTTTCCCTCTGCTTATATCATCTGTTGAGCTATATTAAATTGAAATTGCCAAAAAAACATATTCTATGCTTTTGTGAGTTACGTGAGTTAGCCTTTTCATGCAATAGCTATCTTTTTGTGCATTGTTTTTTCATCTCGCTTGCCAGTTTCAAATTTTGTGCACCTGAAGAAAAATCATTTGACTAAAAACATTTACAAACTTAAAAATTAATTTGGTGTGGTCTTACACAAACTTTATATTTTTTTTGGTGCAGGGAGATGCTAAACACTCAAAATTAGGTTATCGGTACCTGGTATTACCTTGTGCAAGAAAATTAAATCAACAACAACAAATTTCTACATAGCTAAGAAGTGAAATAAACAGGTGAAATCCGTTATCCCCATTTTAGAGTCCTTTACCGCCACAACCTACTTTCGCCAGTATATCATTTCCGCCACCAACTTTTTAAAAACCCTTAGTCCTTTGCGCATATATGGTACTCGACTGTCTCAAGTTATTGAGTTTGTGATGGAAATATGAACAATAATTTTGACTTCCCTTCTCCTTTATCTGGACTGGGTACAAATGCTTTGCGAAACTTGTGTGCTTCAATTACGATTACTGGTGTAAAACGAAAACTGATTTATATTTCATTCCAGTGAGTACTAACTTATTGACGTGTAACTCTATCGTGTAGTTATACTTCCTTGTTTCCTTTTTGTTTTGTAATTCTTTATTTTGAACAGAGAACATATCTCCAGACCAATACTAATCATACTTTATAACATGAATTACCTGTACAGCTATACTGGCGCATAAGACCTCCAAATTATGGCGGAAGTAAAACCCCACAAATTTTAATTAGTGGCGGAAATGATTCCTCTAAAATTATGTAATAGGTGCAAAAGGACCCTTCCCAAATCAACAACACCAAACTTTTACATAGCTGAGAAGTGACTAACACCTACCTGTAACTGTGATAATGCAGTATTCTGTTGTAACAAATGTAGAGAGTGTGGTCTGGACGGTAGAGGTGGTACATTACCCACAGAGTTTGTATGATGACCGTGATGATGTGAACTGTATCTCCTCTGATCAGGGGGTGGAGGGACAGGGGGTATACATTCATGGTAGAGGTCCTATATAATCGCATGCAGAGAGAAATAATACATAATATGAAGCATACTAGCATTTTATGATTAAAATATGCCATAAAGTTATCCTGTTAATAATTTATGTTAAACAATTAAATATTTCTGTCCATTTCACCAATTTTTAAAATTTCTTTTCTTAAAAACAAAAATTTCAAGTATCTTTCACTTATTACTTTATTCTTAAAAATTGAAATAATAAATAGTTCAATATATATATACCGGTACATAATATCTTTACATATTACCTATATATCACATAACTCTCCTGTTTATTGATGGAATAAAACGGTGTAATATTTTTCGTATTACACAGGTACCCATGTAATATAACTTGATTGTGACGTAATCAGTTATCACGCTTCTGATTTACGTAGTGGTCGTGCCTAATTACGTCATATGAAAACTCTGTCAGTCTGTTGGTTTTTTTTTTTTTTTTTTTAGACTTTTGAAGACTTTCCGATTCTTTGAAAAATAATTTTTATGCATTCGGGAAAATATTATGATTTAAACTTGCATACTGGTTATGTCTTTTTTTCTAGGTGATTAATTTACTTTTACTGTAACCAAATAGAACTATATTCTTACTTGCGCAGTTAATTTGGAGGTGATTTGTCTGATCTAGATAGAAATCGTCTGTCTCTATATGGCATCAAATAATATGTACATGTCATTATGCCTCGGTATTTTGAGTTATGTGATATATAGAATCTTAGACTCGTGAGGGTTTAATGTGAAATTTATTAAACTCGTTCAATAATTAAATATGCCACTCGCCAAGGCTCGTGGCATATTTAATTATTAAACTCGTTTAATAAATTTCATATTAAACCCCCACTCGTCTAAGATCCTCTATGTATACATGAAGTTGAACATTTGTGAACATACCAGAGTCTAGAGTACAATGTTACATGCTTAATAAGTGTTTTCCATCTTATCGTATGACTCCTAAATGCACAAAAACGGCAAGAGTTAGCACTGAGCAAGATTGGTCTTTATGTCCCAGTCAAGATTATTTTAACAATCTTTTGACAAATATTGATAAAGTTGATAGTCCTCTGTAACGTGCTTGAGGTCATGAGTTTGAGGGTTAAATTTTCACAAGCCACACATACAGAAACATGACTCATTGGTGATAAAGCTCTTATACAAAGTTAGTCTCATCTGAAGACAGTGCGTCTATTTTTTTATTTTCATTTTTTTCATTCAGAATTATGTGGAAAACAGACTTGATATAACCATGCAACATCCATGAAATGGAATGTGTGTGACACCACTTTCCTTGGCATTTTGTTTATATTTATTTCTTATGATGTAAATTCCTGACCCCTTCCCTACCCACTCCCTTGTGATGGACCATGTCTAAATCATATTCCTGCTGAGGACAACTTTACCGAGGTATAAGAGAAATATTTGATAAGCATGTAACAAAGCACCTTGACTTAAAATCAAACATCAATAAAGAGTCAATTTAAAGCATTAAAAAATTAATTCATAATATTGTTTAATATAAAAATTATACAGTAATGTGCTTTTTAAAATTCAAAACCAAAATAAAATGAAAATTCCATAACCATGCATCCAATACCGATAAAATAAATAACAACATTTATCCAAAATAAAAATAAAACAAAATAAATAAATAAAAGGTTTCCAAAAATTTTAAAAATAAAGAAACCACAACATTTAAACCCAAACTGGTGAAATGGGACAAAAATATTCAACCAAAAATTTTCTTCAAAACAAAGCATGCTATTAATACATCCACTCATATCATTAGTATTAGTGTAAAATCTAACAAAAAATATTATATTGGTGAATTAAAGCTTGCATCAAATTTATTTTACCAAACTCATCATTCTAAATTCTGATTGTTATAAACCTTATAAACACATCTGTCAGATGATTAAACAATATTTGTTTTAATTGATTTATTTAACATTTAGCTTTTGCCATTTTGGTTACATAATGTATGGATTATTCATTAATATTGTTCTTTACTTCTTACTAAGAATAATTGTTTTACAGACTGGTATCTTTTATATAAATTATCAAAATGTTTATTTCATAAGGTTATGAATAGAAATGATAGTTATTAAGCTAAAGGATGATAAAGATATCTGTTGTCTTTAAAATGTAATAATTGGAGATATTTTAGTGTTGAAGTTATTCGGCCCGTAATAACGTTAAAAACCAATCAACTGAAGTAAGCATATCAATCACAGGTGTATATAGAAGAAAGATAATAAAGAGAAGGACAAACAAGAGGATCTGAAAATATATGTCCTGCTTGAAAATCTCTTAACTTCTAACTTAACTTTAACTAAAACTATTTATAGCTGATGACAAGGGAATGAAATGATTGGTTGGTTGGTTGGTATTGCCTCATCATCACCGAAAGTGTAAAATTATTATTCTTTAAGTTCTTAATGATACTGAAATGTGGTTATAGTCTACAGTGCTGAATATGTGAAAACAAAGCTAGACTTATAATTTTATGACATGACAAAACAGATGTTTTAAGATAAAATGATGGCTAAATACATGTACATATATAATATAATATAAGACTGAAGCTTTAGAGTTATTACAAGTAATTATATTCGATGAAGGTATAAGAACAATTAGTTACTATACCATTAAAACTTCTGAATTTTCAGTCTCGGATGTTAAAACAATGACTGGTGTCTCATTAGAAGATAAAGGATCCTGCAAAAATTCAGCATTTTGTAAAGGTTATTTTTCAAGGTTAACTTTTTACTATTTTTGTTAAAATGATTCCCCATAATTCTTAATTAACTGATTTTGATTTATGTGTGTGAATGTTTCTTCAATGATTTGCAGTCAAATTGTCAGTAGAAACATGTATTAAGGTACCAAGCAATATTGAGGACATTTGCATGTAAAAATTCATCAAAATTTCAACAATAGCTATTTCAGTTAAAATAAGCTACCATTACCTTAACAAATTTGTGCAAATGAAAATATAATAATTTTCATTGTCATTTTTTAAAAATTTTGTTTTTTTGTTTTTAGTATGTACATATATTTTCAAAAAGTATTCTTGTCTTTTCTTATCTTTTTGTGAAGTTCAAATATCAAGAAATACCGTTTTCATTTTTTTTTTTTGTCTATTTCTAAGGGTCTGAATACTTTTAATTCTGATCATGTCTTTAAATTCACAACGTTTAGATGATCTTTAATATCAGAATTTTATGTATCAGTAAGAATCTATTGACATCAAGTATGGAATAATATCAAATATTTACACATTGCCATGGTTTTATTTGGAAATTAAGTTTGAAGCAGGTTGAGAGCAAAATAACAAAACTACAAAATATTAATAGTCCAAAACCAAAAAACCCCAAACTCATTAGTGAACACACATGTTAATGCTATTGTTAATGAAAAGTTAATAATGCTGGGGTTGATAGGCTAATCTAATAAATAAATACACAAAAAAGGAGAAAAAATTAATTAATAAATAAATGTACCTTTTCTGGCTCAAAACCGATGCCTTCATCTATTTCAGATATTGCAGAGATCGTATCTGATATAACTGATGATCTATTGCTGAAAATTTAAAACAAATTGGTCTGTCAGTATGTTGATGATCTACATTTTACACATTAATGGCAGCACATGATGCAATCTGATTTCTATATTAGTTTCAAAGGTGTAATCTGAACTTGTAGTACATGAGGTTTCACAAATGTGCTGATGCAGCTTTAAAAGGTAGCTTATTGTTTTATTATGGACAAAACCTCTACTTTTGAATCCCAATTGGGTCAGATCTTAGTGAGACAGCTTGCCGAAGGTCACTGGTTTTCTCCAGGTACTCCAGTGTTCTCCACCATCCCAGAACTGAACATCTTGACTGAGTTATTAAACACTAATACTCCACTAATAACAGGTATGTGACATCTCGGCACATCTTGACTGGGTTATTAAACACTAATTCCCCACTAATAACAGGTATGTGACATCTTGGCACATCTTGACTGGGTTATTAAACACTAATTCCCCACTAATAACAGGTATATGACATCTTGGCATCACATCCCAATCTGTTACATTATACTGTGGATGTCCTGTTTAGTTTTCTGTGACAAGGAAAGAAAATATTTTTTTTACTGGTTTTATGTAAAAAGTGGGTCGCATTCAGTTTGAACAAGCAACACATTACTTAAGGTCTGATGATGGCTAACATTTCATTCTCCTAACTAGAGTTGATCACAAATTGAAACTGACTTTTAGCATCAAACACTGCTATAACATTAAACAAAACCAAGGAGATAATTCAGCTGAGATGTCTAGATTTGTCTAGTGCATGTTACCTGCCTATACATACCTCTCACAAGAATTAAGTGATCCATTACTTCCAGGTGTCATTGGTCTTCCTTGCTCGGTAAAAGCAATGCCGATACCTGAATCAGATCTTCTCTTGATCTCGGACAAATTCCTTGGTATTGCTGTCGAAATCTAAAATACAAAATCATATATTTCAGAAAAAATCAACATTATCTTAATTTCAAAGAATGGTATATGTTTGTCTTGTATTTCAGAAAAAAACATACACACACAAAGCTGAAACATAATTGCTTAAAATATACACATCACATTTTGATTTTAGTTAGGTTGATGCAGCACCAACAAATCTGAAGTATAGATATTTCAAGATGAAAAATAGTACATGATACATAAAAAGTAACATATTTATTTATTTATTTATTACTTGATTATCTTTACTGATATCAAAGTTGTTGCTATTTATTTTCAACAACCTGATCATGATAAAGAATTTTCAGCTTGAAGAATTATTTTGTAATAAATTTGTAAAATATTGAATATTATCATGATTATAGTGATAGAAATAATTAGATAAACAGAATATAAAGAAAAATAATTAGAATCCTTATGTGAAAAAAATGAAGATAAGAAAATTACAATCTTGTATTCAACATTTTCATCTCAAACTCCGTAGTGCTTTGTTTAAGATCTGACTACTGGAACGTAATTTTCTTATCTCAATCTGAAACATATTTGTCTAGATTTTCCTTACTGTTATATAGAAAGTGGATATAGCATGTGTACTCAAAGATACTTAATGCACCTATTGATAGTAGAGCCAAAGTGTTCTTAAAGATTAAATGATTGAGAGTATGTTACAAAGTATTACAGATTCTAGTGGATAGGAAAATAATATAGTTTGACAGAAACATAGGTTGTTATTCATGAAAAACATCTTTTATCAGGGTTTACACAGCAAGGGCTAATAAAATTCAATAACTTTTCAAGGCATGTTACAAAATGCCATGACTTTTCAAGGCAAAAACTGTTTCATGACTATTCAAGACAGAAGTTAAATTCCATGACTTTTCAAGGCAAAAACTGTTTCATGACTATTCAAGACACAAGTTAAATTCCATGACTTTTCAAGGCAAAAACTGTTTCATGACTATTCAAGACAGAAGTTAAATTCCATGACTTTTCAAGGCAAAAACTGTTTCATGACTATTCAAGACACAAGTTAAATTCCATGACTTTTCAAGGCAAAAACTGTTTCATGACTATTCAAGACACAAGTTAAATTCCATGACTTTTCAAGTTCCTTGTGAACAATGTTAAGGGTGAACATGCTAACAACTAGCCTCTGGTCTATTGTCAAAGTTCTTGAATTAACATGTTAGTAAAAAAGGTCATATTATTGATAGGAAGAATTGACAAATTGAAGGAAGAAGATTTCTCTTTAGTTTGTGCTAATAAACAAATACCATGGGCATTCCAAGTTTATTTGGGATAATGTTGTCAATGTCATGACACGTTGCTATGGTAACATTTGTGTAATTATTAGGCAAGGAAACCTGAAAACAGAAGAGTTTGAATGAAAAAATCATACTGCCATATTTAAGTCTTTTGACTTTATACATATTCACAGAACACATTTTGTTTTTTTGGTATTTTGAATTAAAACTTCAAATGAGCATTATCTTGATGAGACATTTCTCAAAATGACCTTGATCACATATTCAACATCAACTGGAACATAAGGTGTTTCAGGTACAATTTATACAACAAAAGCTGTCAAATGAACAGGGTAACCCCATTTCCATCCAGTTGGTCAAGACCTTCCATATATGTCTATCTAAAAACTTTTACATTGAATGCAGTTTCTCACAATGGCCCCATGATCTGATGTCCAGGATAAAACAAACTCTTTTGTACTTCGTACAAGGGAGCTATGTTTAATAAAACTTCAAGTGGACATTCAAAAAGGCTTTGTTTTACCTGTAATGGAGAGTTATATCTGTATTTATTTGAAAACTTACCTCTATACCAAGGCTTTTCTTAATGTCATCTAACTGTTGATGAAGACTTTTGACCATTGGCTGCAGATCAGAACTGGCTACTTTCTTCATCAAGGATACACCTCTACCTAACCATTCAACCTAAAAATGATATAGAATAGCATGTTTTACATAGTAGCAATTTAAACAGAAGTTTAGGAAAAATCATAATATCCTCAAAATATTTAAGAAAGCCAAATTGTTTGTATCAATTTGTTTGATAGTAAGTCTACAATACCCCGGTACTTTAAATGGGGTCTAATTTTAAGTACTGGAGTCTAGAGCTTGCTTGCAGATCATAGTACCTCTTATTGCCAAGCTATATATGTAGGTTCAAATTTTACTCCGGCAGATCAAAAGTGCAAGAAAGTTTGTTAGTTTGCTTGGCGAGGGTCCATGGTTTTCTCTAATTTTCTCCACCACCCCAGAACTGATTGCATTGATATACATGTATAAGCGTAAGAATCTTGAGTGAGGCATAAAACTCCAATACTTACAATTATAATTAGCTTTACATAAAATCTGAAAATGAGACAACCTCATTTAAACAATCATTCATGTGGTTCACAGGCATACTATGTGATACTCGATACTATTTCCATGGAACCATTGTTTTACTGGTTTTGTAAATTATTTATGTTGCATATTCTCCTAATAACCTCATGAGACTGATCTTGTTTGACAAGTTATGGTGTAACCCCAAATTTTATTTGCGAGAAAAATAACAAACCTGTTTACTGATATAATCTCTGAGTTCATCTCTGTGGTGTACCTCATGTGGATGTTCAATAGCAAATTCATTAGAGAAAAAAGCCTGAAATAAAAGTAATAAATACCTGTAAATTTTGAGTTAGCAGTACCAAGTACAAACCATCCTTAAACAAAGATTTTAGTTAGTCTGATATACCAGATATATAAATGGAAAATGTCAAGAATTTTAACTTTTGGAGTGACTCACTTGAATGAATTAGTAATATTCCCACGTTTCTATTTATTATCTAGCAAAATTACAAATAAGGAATCTGGCTTGGTAGAATTAAAGACTTTAACATTTAAAATGTTTAAGAACTTAGATCTTTGGTTCTCTTTGAAGAATTTTTTTAAACATATGCAATGGTCTTTAGCTGTACATGAAATGGTCTTTATCAATAAGAAGGATGAACTTTTATGTAACCTACCTCTTGATATTTAGGAATTCCTCCCTGTACTGTGGCAGCAATCATCCCAGTCAGTAACATAGATAAATGTTTTATATTGGCATCAGTAGGATTACCGTTACAGGTCTGGGTAACTAGTTGTACCTCCTCGTACGCAGACTTAACGGCTTGTATGGCAGTCTCTATCGGAGATAACAGTTTTACTTCTATACTTATCACCTCGTACCATTGTAAGATTCCTGGAAATTTGTACTGTGTTTTCATGATGGTCCTCTCCGTACATAAAGTCTGAAAAATATATAAATTAACTCTTTAATTGTAAAATATTTAAAACCAAAAACAATGACATTAATTGAACAGGGTTTTATGTCAATTGAAGAATCTTCTATTTATACTGGTACCTCATGAGGAATAGATGAAATGCAAGCAGGGGTTGAAAAATTTTTCAGATGAGTTAAAGCCCAGGACTTTTTTATACAGAAAATCAAAAGCCCCCAAAATTTTTTATCAAGTCCAGAGTTTACGGCAAAATCAAGAAAGACACAAATCAATATGCATCATTTCTATCGGCAGTTAGAGGTTTTTTCGGCAGTATTTACAATAGGCCTACATGTCTGCATTATCCTCATCATAAATGATCCATGGAAATTTGTCAATCCATGGCTGTTGAAATGATCGGACACGCTTGTCCTTATCATATTTGGTGTCTTTATTGTCTTGTGACTTTCTTTTCCGACCACTGGAGCCTGATGCAGTCTGCTTGTTAGATGTGAAATTAAAATTCAACAGTGACATAATCGGACATGAATATTTGAAGCAATTACAAGCGCTATAACTATCTAGATTTTTCTTTATCAATTGAATGCTTTAACTGCCTACCTAATGACTAACATTTCTTACAAGCACTTTTATGATCAAGAATGAATGTAAACAACAACAGGGCAACGTGACTACAGATGGTTTTTAAAGATTTTTTCAAGACAGTAAGAAATAAAATTTATTGGTCTTCTGAGTATTTAAGCCCGATGGGCTTTTCAGTAGATTTTTTGCCAACTCCTGCTTGCCAAATTTCTAGTCCCGGGTGTCGGGCTTGAAGAATTTTCAACCCCTGGCAAGAAATTTTTATCTTTGCAGTTCACTCAGGGCAATGTGCATAAAGGTTAATTTGAGTGCCACAAATTACTCATTATTAAATATAGTGTCCCCATCTTCATGATGGGGTAATAAAGTTTGAAAACCAAACTTAAAACTTAAATATGACTGAATGAATGAATGATAGAGGTATGAGTTGAGTTGAGTGACTGTGAGTGAGTGAGTGATATCAGCTAAATTGGATAAACAGATCTCATATTGGTGATGCTACAAATAAATATTATACCAAAGGGTAATGCCTATAATTATCTAATATTTCTTCTTTCTAACCTGCCAGTATGAGAATACACTCACCTTGAACTCATTGTCTTTGTCTTTAGTAGTTCTATGATATGATCTATCAAACTGGAATGTATCTACATCATTTACATTATAAAACTGTTTTATCTCATTGGGTATAGATGGATTGTCTAAATCCTTTCTGTCAGGAGGGATAGGTTTAATGCTGCATATCTGAATAACTGTTGTACAATTAAGGAATATAGATATATCCACAATACAATACTCTTAGCATGGCCACTTTGAAATATCATTTAAAAAAATTAGGTCTTAAATCTCAAATTCTGTGGAATTTGGAGCTTGATAAATATAAATATTCTGATTAAACACTGTAATAAAAAATGTTATTACTAAACATGTTTTAATTTTACAGCACTAGATAGCAGTTTTAGAATATTATTCCTCATCAGTAATGTTCTGACCAAAATTGTGGAAATCAAAATACCTTTTAAGATGTTGGAAGAGAAAATAGAAGGACCAACATCTGTTACCAAATCCATCCAAAGCAATACTTTTAATAATGACAAAAAAAAAAAAAAAATTTTAAAAACTGAAAACCAACAAGACCTTTGTCTTAAGTCTTATGGCATGTCACTAATGTCTAGGGCAGTAGTTTCAAGCCCCAATAAGGCCTTGGAGTTTTGCACAATCACTAATTGTACCTAGCAGCATTTATCCAAGTATACCTAGCTCCACAGAGCTTGTTTCATTCAGTGGGGGTATTTATCATATAAAGGATACATTGTTCATCACCATCTCTCTTGCTATCTTCTACTGGGTTGTTGGTCTTTAATATTTTTGCATTAGGAAATTCTTGTGTTAATTGGTTTATAATATCCTGTAACATCAGACACTCACTACCTCTGTATATGAAGGATTTGTTCTAAAAAATACAAAATAATTTAATAAAATACAATTTTTTACGTTAGCTGAGGCAAAATTCCAACACTAATTCTCACAAACTGTAAAATACAAAATATTATAGATGAATTCAAAATGACTGAAACTGACCAATATCATCACAAAAATTTATCAAAGCTCGATGTCTCACAACCTCAGGTTATGATGGTTAAAATGTTCAAACTTAAATACCAAACACCCTCAATTGATCAGCCTTGGTCCCTTGGTGTCCATGTTAGTGTGTTACTGAATTACATCATCTCTCACTGCCTAGGTTTTAATACCACTCGGTGGATCCTAATATGGCAGATCATAGTGTAAGAAAGTAGTCAACTATATCAGTTTGCTTGCTGAAAGTCAGTGGTTTTCTCTGGGTATTCCAGTTTCCTCCACCATCCCAGAACTGACCACTTTGATATGTCAAAGAATCTTGACTGGGGAGTAAAACAATGACTCTAATCCACTCCCTAATCCATCATTCTTGCTACTGTATATTTAGCATCACCATGGTATACTCAAAACATACTGATATCATTGGATGAATAATGAAGATGTAGGGACAGATAGAGAGGATGATTCCAAAAAAGCCATCACCAAAACTAAAGTTTATCAGGTGATACCTACAGGTTGTTGGCCAAAACAACATGTAATAAGTCACATTTATGTCTCTTTTCAGTTCCATCGTCATAAGATAACAAATACTTTTTAGGATAATGTAAGATAAATAGTAAAGACAATAAATATGTTTATTCATGCTTTTTTTACAATTTGAGTCATTTTTTTAATTACCCTAACAAACGGAGGAAAGCTTCCGCCATAATAAGCCACTCTGTAGTAAGATGGAGGTTGTCTTGGATAATACTGTAACCTTCCTTCTTCGTCCTCCAAAGCAACACCATCCAGGATGTTAGTGAAGAAACTAGCTTGTTTTGTCTGCAAATACAGAAATAAACAGCTGTAATTTTACACCATTAATTATTGCTATAATGAACTTAGCCGTTTGTCATCTTGTTTATGGCCATGGCTTCAGTAGCATGGTGGCCTAAACCTCGTGCTTACGGATCCAGCACCTCTCACTATGTTCAAATCAAAACTGTGTATCCAGGGTTCAAAATGTAGGCCAGTCCCCAAACAAGCCTGTAACTTTAGCATCAGATCTGTAACATTTTGTTAGTTCTCTTGGAAGTTCTTTGAAATTTCAGATTCATGCCTGATTTCAAACACTGTGTGAATACAGTTTTATTTGCAACAATATGCTTTTAAGCCTAATCCCTGATCTTAATGAAATGTCAATTCAGATTCTATGCAAAAATATTGATCATCACCTATTAAAGTACTGTCTTATTTCAGAAAAC
This sequence comes from Anadara kagoshimensis, assembly GCA_021292105.1. Taxonomy (NCBI): domain Eukaryota; kingdom Metazoa; phylum Mollusca; class Bivalvia; order Arcoida; family Arcidae; genus Anadara; species Anadara kagoshimensis. The sequence continues at coordinate 5,766,106 of CM037862.1, forward strand.
CTGACAACAATTTATTTATTAACAATAAACAAATATATACATTGTATTTTGGATAAATAATCAGCAACAAATGATACATTTTTGGAAAACTTCAAAAAGATAAAATAAAATCATAAAACACTCAAACTAATTTGTCTGAAAGTTAAGTTTTGTTTTGTAGGTTAAACAATAACTAAGACAAACACACTAATTATTGCTTGACAACTCACAAGTATTCCACTGAGCTTTCTGTACTCAAACCTTTCTTCATAAAATGCTGCCAGTTCTTTACACAACGGAATTCCGTATTCCCAAACCTAAATTAGAATAAACAAACATAGAGGTACTAATAATGGAATCCATATTCTCAAATCTAAATTATAATCAAACAAAGATGTGATAGTAAACAAGCATTTTGATAATTTTTGCTTGAAACAATTACATTGTCCTAAAAATTACCGATCTATGCTATTGACTGAATGTTACCCATTACCTGTCAAAGGGCAATGACTCTTACAAATTATCGTTAAAATTAATGAACTGTAAGATATGTAGGTATCTATTATGAATTTCAAATAATTATGTAAATAATGTAATTTAAGTTCAGATACTTTGCTAAGCTTCATCACATTCAATCAAAATTCCCTCGTTTAAAATGAATTCCAAAGAATTTGCTGTTAACTTAGTTTTTCTTATGTAGTTCTTCTTTTGATGTTTGAACACATAACACTGAGAAATCTTAGGTTTGGGGACTTACTCGCTTAGCCACAGCAACTTCCCATATAAATTCCTAGGATTGATTGATTGATTGATTGATTGATTGATTGAATGGAGTTTTATGACTCAGTAAAGCATATTTCACTTATATTGAGATGTCACCAGCTATAGGAGATTTGGTAAAATTTGGGTGTACTCAGGGCAATGTGCAGGGAGGGTTCTTTATTGTGCCACACCTGTCGGGGCACTGGGCATCAGTATTAAAGTTTTCTTCCAAAGGACCCCTGACTTTTAGTTGTAAATGTGGAGTAAAACAGTCACTCCCTATTTTCAAGTCTTGATCAGATCCAGCCATGATTGGAAGCTACAACCTCTATTGTACCAAGCAAGCACTCTACCAACTGAGCTACCATAGTGGTATAAACTATAAGGAGAAATCATCACTACATATAAAAAGAAAGATAAATACCTTGCCCTTGTCAAAACAGTCTAGAACTTTTAAGTATAAATTTTCTTTCCGTTCCCATTCAGTCTCGGCATGGAATTCCAATTCTTCTTGTTTTATATGATCCCTCCACTGAAGTAACTGGGCGTAAAGCTGTAGTGTGAGGCCTGCCTCCACATAATTCTTGGCCGCAAAATGGAGCTCAAACAACTTCTTAATGTAACGAATATACATCTCTTCTCTATTGATGTTTTCCTTGTAAAAATTCTGAAAAACAGTAAACAAAATATCAAGACCCAGGTTATCCATTATGAAAAGAATACTGGTCAAATACAATATAAGAATCTCTGATCTGAGGCCTTGATCTAAACAGACGGAGTGTTTATCCAGATTCTCAGTAACATAAAGTAACAGAAGGTACAAGACTTCCCCAAGCATGGTTCAGACAGGTCTACATGAGATTTAATCTACAGTGTTTCTGTCAGTAAACATTCTATATATCAGATACATGTAAACTAATTGTCTTGGACATTACAAACAATGGTGTTCTCCAATATACCATGTGATTAATACCTCTAGCCCTTTTGTGAAACAGAATGGAAAATGTTTACATCACAAATTCTCAAAAAATCCATTTCCAAAGGATGTAATACTTTGGTACAAATGTTATGGATTAGCATGATGAACAACACTGGAAAGGTCATCATCATTCAGTCTGCGGCCTCAAAATTACCCATCTCTTGTCAATAATTTAATGAAAATCCATTATACTTTTTTTAAAGTTTGAATTAAGTTGATAAAATTAAAAACTTTTTCCAAGAGAGTTTAATGTGTATAATAATTAATTAAATAATTCATTTATTAACAGCCAAAACTGTTTTGTTGTTTGTTCAAATGTTGCAAACAGTGCATAGTTGTGTTAGTGCATCCATACAAAGTGAAGAGAAAAACAATTGAGGCCTATGAAAAGGAAAAACACATGAAATTCAACTAGAATTGAAACAATTGGTGAGACTCTATGGATTTAATAAAAAATAATTAAACAATTTATTTGATCCTTATAATTAAGTAGCCATCCAATTAACTTTAAAATTCAAACCCTCCTGAGAGACATCCATTCATTTAAATTTAAATTATCATAATTTACCAAAACAAAATAAATGATTCTAATAACATATGAAGATGATGAAACATGTGTGTGTAATTAAATAGATGATAAATGCCACAATTAATTAACTTTCAGGAATGTTCAAAGATCCATCTACTTACACCACAATCCAGATTTCAAGATAACATCAAAAACCTTTATCTTTGAAATCATTTTATGATCTTTTAACATCATAAACAGATTTCTAGCTTTATTTTCTTTTTACTATCTGTTTCACTTTGAATACACAAAACAAACTTATCATGTTTTAAAACATTGCAGCCATTTCCATAAATTTACACATTAACAAATGTCAAAAACATTTACCGTTAGTTTCCTGAATACCAAGATTTAAAGATTTGCAGAAAAGCAGAATCTCCAAAATTTACCAACGCTGCTTAAATTTTTGTTTGACTTTTTGTGAAGAAGATTTTCTTTATTTAGAATAAAAAAATTCAATAAAATTAAAGAGGAGGGTAGTTTTTATTTGATTTTTTTTCATTTTCATTAAAACTAACGAAAAGGTTGTTTCACTTAATCCCCAATACTGAAAATAATCTTCCAAACAACACTAGACAGAGGAGAACTACTAATGGATTGGTGAACAGCAAACACTGCCAGTATTGTCAGAAGAAATGTGTAGTTAAGACTCCTAATATTTTTAATCAAAGAACTTCAACATTTAGTAAAAAAAAAATAGACTGTATTACTGGACACCAAATTTGATGTTTACACCAATGTTCATGATTTGTTAAAATGTAAAGAGGTCCTTTACAACTTGACTGTTGATTTATTATGCTATATACTACCAGTACAGTAGGAACGCCAAGGCCGCTGGCGTAGGGATTCATTAAAATTTGTGAACTTGCAAAAATGAGATAAAATTGGGCAAAAAATGGCGAACCTTTGAACGAGGCAAAATCGGGAATTGTGTTCAATATATCATCGGATGTTATGACCAAAGTTATAACATGAAAAAATCAGAATATATGAAACTCGTTCACAAATACTTTTAACAATTCCGGTTACATTTTAATATCTTAATTCAGAGATAAAAACGAGTCACTGACTAAAATTAAAAAAATTGTTCTTCACAATATTCCTTCCCATTTATCGCAACGCGCGTGCACCAGAATGATTTTTATATCAAAAGAAAGATCTTTTTGCAATGCACATTTGATATATAATTCATCAAATAATTTTCTTTACACAAAAAGTGTCCAAGTTTTAAAGGTGAAAAAAATCGCCGTCAGTCCGGATTCTTGGGTACGGGTCGGGTCCATTTTTCGTCTAATTTGACCTATAAATTTTGTAAGTACTGCTTCCTAGCTGTGTTCTATATTTAGTTTGGACACACAGAAGACGCAGAATGGCATTTACGATTGAAATAAAGTAAGTTTAGGTTAAAATTATCATCTTTTCGTCAGACTTCTTATAGAATTTGCCGGATTTTAGGGCCTACTTTCAGTCTCCATGTAAAACTCGGCAATATGCCGCTTCGACCGTTCATTTCACAAACTAAAAATCCATACGACAACCACATGCGCAAAATCTATGTTGATTGACCACGTACGGTGTATTATAAGTGTTAGTTGAATTGTGGAATTAATGGCAATAGATAAATCCGTTTATTTAGGATATGCGATTTGGCCCCAGAGGCTTTCAGAAGGCCCTTCACTTCTCAACTGTGGCAACCTTTGCCTTGTGAATTTCAGTCATTACAAACTGATATTAACAACCTGATCACTGAATCAGTAAAGTTGAGACTGATTATTCTTCCATATTAAGCTGACAAAGAAAGAGAGTGCATTTTACTTTGAAAACATACCCTGTACAAACACTAGCCTAACAGTAGCTTGGCCACTGTCACTTTTTCCTCTTGATTGACCCCAACCCATGTTAAATTTCTGCAGGTAAATGCAATAATATGATTTAACAAAGATTTTAATATAACCATAAGGTTTTGCTTAAACTATTAATGCTGGATAAGCTTTTGTCAAGTAAACCAGCACTTAAAAGTGAAGATATATACTATATTCCAAAATTTAAATGTCTGGAAAATTTATACTGTCCCTGATTTAGTCAATTTGATTAAAATTTAAATTCTGATTTGCCTATAAACTATTTATGTTTAAATAACAAGAAATTATAAATTTGTTAAATAATTTAGCAAGAATATTTAATATTATTTGTTAATTTTGGTGTAGTCTAGTGTTTATATTTCAGACATACTGAAATAATGTGACTTTCATGGCCTAATAAAGATTTCCTTCTAGCTAAATTATTAAATCTCAGTTCCAGGAGAAATTCCTGTGCTTTTTGAAGACAGTTACAGCACTCGCATACAATACTGAGATATTGGCTAAAATTTCAAGGAACATAGCAATTTTTGTCATGCATGTTTACTTGAGCTTTCACATATGCAGCTGAAAAGCTTACACTTGCAACATTCAAGTTCAATCAACCAGCAACAAACCATAAAAACCACTGAAAAGTGAAAAACAAGAGGCAATGTCACCTAAATTGACAGTTTGAGACCACTGATTATAAAATTCCCAAAAGCCATGTAAGATTAGAAGGTTAGTAATTGCACTCCTAATAAACTAAGAAGTCAACAAACACCTATTCAACTTGTCAAATTTCACAATGCCCAATTCCCTTTGTTTTAAGTTTGCAGATAAAAGTAGAATGTGCATTTGCATATGGTATTCAAACTAACAAATGAGGAAAATAATTTCTAAACCCAAAACTGAAACAGTATATGACTGGCTAGTTAAATCTCAAATTTAAAATGCAACCAATAATAAATTAAATCTGTTTACTAAAATGCTACTTATGGATATATAGCCAGTTTTCAAAACCCATATGTTCAAATGGCATAGAATGCATACTCTATCATTGCTTCAAGACTGAAAGGGAGAGACATCATATGCTTACCACATATCATAAAAATAATTAAACTTCCAAATTGAATAGATGAACCATAAAAACACCAAAAAAGTTCAAGGTAAAACAATCTTCTTTTTCTCCTCAGGTATTGTTTTTGAAAATTTTGCAAAGGGGTGGTGACACTGGTGTTGACTTTTGAAACAGCTCCATACATGTGCATGTGTGTATATAATATATTTTTACTGAATAAATGGTCACACACCCAATATACACACATGGGCAGCCAATGCAATAAGACAACAGATGTACTTGTTTCAATTTTTCTATAGCTAAGTCTGTTTATGCCCATTTCTGCCTGCACATTTTAAATATGTTAATACTTGATTTTGGTTATGGCAAGCAAAAACAACATCATGTCATCCATCAAACCTGATATCTGGTATACAGTATAACCTTTGTATAAAAATCACCCAGGGGACTGAGCAAAAATGGTAGACTTTATATAGAGGGTCACCTTAAACATGTATTGTTGATACTGTATACAATGAGTGAAAATAATACCTCTAAAATACCTTTTTATAAATTTTGTTAAAATTATTTTATTATTATTTTTAAAAATAATTATTTAGAATTAATTATAGAAAAAATTGAAAAGTGCATTATAATCTTAATGGACTACATCTGATTACATGGTTAGAGTTGATCTTGACTAATGTCCTTGTTTCTTAAGAAGCAGGGTCTCACTAATTAAAACAAAAGGTATAGTAAACATACTACCACTAAATAACAAAGACTAGTTACTAATAATCCAATATTCTAAATAGGCTACAAGCATGTAATTTGCTTTATGCTAATATAGTTATTATTATAATAACCCTTCTGATCTAATGACTTCAGTCATTGTCATGAGAATAAGGACTTCACTTTATTTCTCAATTTTTTTTACTTTTTATATACATTTTGCAACAAAAATCTATATATTAATTATATATTTCTAATCTTAATGCATTAGGAATATATGAATTACAATGTACTTGGTTAATTTTTTTTGCTAAGATTATAAAAAAAAATTAAAATAAAGTTGATTGAAAAAGTGGACTTTATACACAAGTTGAGTAGTCATTTGGGACTGTAAAAGGTGGTCTTTATTCACATTAGACAGGTGGAATATATATGGAAGGTCATTATATATATAGTAAATTCCATTGGGGATACTTCATACTGGTTGCTATAGACAGGTGGTCTTTATAGCAGGTTATACCGTTTTGCAAAATTTATTTTAAAACTCATTTGTTATTTACTCTGAATTAGGATAGTGGTTATTCATTATAATATTAATGTGAACATTCAGTTTACATATGTAAGTTATTTAAAGATTCAGTCTGTATGGTGGTAATATGTCCATTATGGATAAATGACTCCTTGGAAAATATACTGGTTGCATTGATTGTGAAGGTAATCTTATGACTTATGGTGTTTCAAAATATGCTCTACTGAACATCTCTCTCTCCCCCCCTCTCTCTCTCTCACACACACACAGAGGGAGAGACAGTGCGAAAATGCAATAAAAGAGAGACAACTCTTGATAGCGTATGCATACAAGGTTTGACATGTAGGTAACCGATCAGTGTTTAGATTATATTACTTTGTCTAAGGATTTTTATTGAAAACTTGCGAAACTTGGTGATTTGAACATGTGACTTAATGATTCTCCAAACCGGTATCGCGTGAATATAATTTAAACACGTTGCAATGTCATTTCCAACTTCACATTCGTACACCGATCATCGCGGGGGCAGCCATATTTGTTTACATTGACAACCAAATGTACCATCCAGATTTTCGCTGTTTTAAGATATTTACACCTGATGCACCAGAAAGATTTTAGATTGAATTTAATTTTGGATGTGTTATTGTATGTTTTACAAAATATCGAGTGATAATTTTTTTACACAAAAAGTGTCCAAGTTTTAAAGATTGACAAAAAATTCCTAGGGTTTCTGTTGCGACATCAGTTGGCGTCAAGAAATCGAATATTTTTGTGAATAATAATGTTTTATATCAAATTTAAACCCAAATTCTAAAATATTGGTTATTCTGGCATATAATCCACTGGTGCACGGCGCTGAACTATATTTTATAATGTTTTATCGTTAATTTAAACACGGGGGACTTTTTCGGCCATCAGACACTTGTCAAAAAGTAATCCCAATTTTCAAAACGGCGGAAGGATAAAAAATTGTAAAACCGAAACACAATTCTCGGAAAAAGCCGGGTTGGCGTTCCTACTGGTAATATCTCCACATGTACTATAAATGCTGTCAAAACTCAATCTCTTAGGGAGGGAGTAACAGTGAAGACCTGGGTCAAAAGTTGAAATCTAAGTGTTTTGTTTTTATGTATTAATTTTTTCCATAAATTCCATTACCAAAAAACAAGAAAAATTACCCTACTACTTGCTATGTACATTGTACAATGTGTATGAGAATGCTTCAATGTTCCAACACTTCAAAAATATTGCTTAAAATGTAACTTGAAGTCAATCCAGTACAGAAATTAAATTTACATGTGTATGATATTTTAAGTGATAAATTAACCTGAACTAAATATAGTTGCAGTACAGGCCTGTCAAAATTAAAACCAAACTAACTAAAAGCACGGTTATCAAAGCTGGACTGTCAAGTGGCTGAGGTTTGGATAGCAAATGACCGAAATGCTGCCAAGATAGATAGCAGCTGCCAAAAAGCTGGCACTAACTACAGACCAAAATAGTTGCCGATTCGACACAAGTTTACTAGCTTAGTGTTAAACTTTTGACTGGCCTGTACTTTACCTCATTGAAGACTGACCAGCTAAATAAACCAACTCAAATAAAACTGGGGATAAATAAGTTTGGGTTCTATGTCAAATTTTTTAGCCTTTTTTAAAAAAAATGTTATGGATTGAAGTTATTAAACACAAATACCCATGGTATTTTCACACTAACTGAAAATGCAATTTACCACAAAGTAAAAATAAACTCAAAAGTACCAGGGTGGTACATGTCTTGGTCATTATATTGTTGACACCAACACCAACAACAATTTTGCCATCAAGATAGAATTAATAGATTTAATTTTTCCATCAAGATAAAATTAATAGATTTAGACTAGATGTCAAATAAAAATAGAGAAAAAATTGGTCAAAACATGTACAATATTGACAAATTGGCAAAAAAAAATTGCAGCTGATGAAAAAAATCCTCAAACGTCATCAAAATTCTAAAATTACAGAAAATTCCATCACACTATGGTAATTTACAGAATTAGGATTGGCAGTTTTCAAATTAATAAGCAGGTGCTCCCTGTAATAAAGTATAATATTCTCAAGAATTCCATCAACTATGAGGCTAATTGGGTACAGATCTTAATATCAATTATCTGTATAAAATATGATAAAAAACAATATAGCACTGTTCTTATTAATCTTTCTGGCAGAAAATCATTCAAATGTTGCTTAAATTAGAATGTGCGTATCAAAAATATTTCACATTTCAAGAGATATTGTTCATTACTCTAAATCATTAATCGTATTACATTCTGAATAAAGAGACAGGCCATTTATTATCAAAGAAATAACAAACATTCTGATGATGCCAGATACTTAGAGATAATATTGTTGAAATCTTGACTATGGAAGGCATGTTTCCTAAATTAGCACCGAGTATGTGTAACATGTATTAGAGCATCCAGAAAATGTTAATCCAATCACTATTAGTGTTTTGGATACTGAATTCTGCTGTAAAATACTGTTTTGTCCTAGCTTTGAAAAAGACAACTTTTTAATAATTTTTTCAGTAAACAACAATGAACTTCCTTTAATATAAAGAGTGTAAGTCGTGTCCAAAATCTTTGGTTTCTTTTTTTTTGTCCATTAAATATATCTTGGTTCATATGGTTAGTTGCAAAATGCCAGAATCTGAACTCACCCTAAGTTAAAATTTTAAATATTTATTGCCTCACCTACTTATATAATCACTGTTATATTTTTACAAAAAATTCATTTTTAAATTCTTCATTTAGCTAAAATAGCAAAATTAATTTGAACCTAATAAACAAAAGTTGTAACAACTTTTCTTTACATAGTACGTAGTTAACATAATTCATTTGAACCTAAGAAGCAAGGTCTTCCCAAGGTATTTCTGATCCCCCTCAATCACTCAGCAGATGTTTTAAGTGTGATCCGATGTCTTTATTTAAACTTCTCTAACCTCAGTGTCTTAATATCTTTATTTATATCTGTCCTCTAATTATCACAAAAAAACTACCGGAAATTACAAACGAGAAACAGCTGGTTAAGACTACTGTATAACTGAAGACTTACTACTGACAAGGGAGGTACATCAATGTATAATAAAACTGTTTTAGAGTTAAAACTCTGAAAAAAATCTTCACTTAAGAAGAGCACCAAGTAAACTGACAAGGTTTTCTTAAAACATGAATGAAATATGGTTGTTGTTTTTTTTGTTTAAATATAATTTTTCTACTAACACATCAATACAAGTGCAATGGTTTTATTAAACACAAATGAAATATGGTTGTAGTTTTGTGTTTATAAATCTGAATTTTTCTACTAACATATCAATATTTATTAAAACGTGAATGAAATATGGTTGTTATTTTGTGTTTATAAATCTGAATTATTCGGCTAAAACATCAATATTACTGGCATGGTTTTATTAAAACATGAATGAAATATGGTTGTCGTTTTGTGTTTATAAATCTAAAGTGTTTCGCTAAAACATCAACATAACTGGCATGATTTTCTTAAAACTTGATTGAAATATGGTTGTCGTTTTTGTGTTTATAAATCTAAATTTTTCCACTAAAACATCAAAATAACTGGCATGGTTTTGTTAACATGAGTGATTAAATGATATTGATGCAATATCTTAAAATAAATTTCTAACTTTTTGGTCATTTCTGGTTTTAATTCATAGAAAATTGTAAACACATGGCCAACACATTCATAGAAACTTTTAAACAAGATGTAATCATGATCACATGTCTTGTCACCTTCCATCTCATGGCATTTAGGGCTTACAAAATTTAATGTAAAACTTTTAAAACATACTAGTGGCACTAGAAAATAAATACCTATGTTGTCTTGATGCAATGCTATGTCACAGTGAGACAAACAATTTGCAAAATCAAATTTATTCCTGGGTAAATTTTGATGAAATTATCAGACATTTTTACATATATACATGATAATACTTACAAGTATATTAAATGTACAATGCATTCTTTTGTCTCTGTTCTCATCTCCATCGATAACTTGTCTACAAAAGAAAAGATGAAAACATGAAACATTTAAAATTATCATACAATATTAATTACACTCAACTTCCAACTAATGCATGTTGCAATGTTAGTACACATTATCACACTGTAACATTGTCATTTTCCATGGTATCACAGTATTATTGTTTATTGTTAATGGTGTCATGTTGTCTCATTGTCCAAAGTGTTACAATATAACTGCATGACCGAGGTGCCTCATTGTCACCATCCATGCAACAATGTGATTACCCATGGTGTACAGTAACATTGCCATTGCCTATGGTGTTAGAATATGCAATGCCAAAATTCAAAATCATAATTTTATATTATTTTATTGAGAAAGTTTTCATGCCAAAAAACAAATCAACTATATTAGATCAATCAACTGATCAAATAAAGGTGAAAAGTAAAGATAAGTGTCAATATCCTTTTTATAACACTGGAATCATCTCCAGTACAAGCACATGCTGCCAGAAAAATTGGTTTGATTAATTACCGTACTGGCTAAAATAGAATTGGTATTCTATCTATAACACAATCAAATCAAAATGGTGCCAATTTTTTTATTATTATATTTAAGTACTGGTTAAGATGGTGCCAAAATCAGTATAATTAACTGGTTGGCTAAAATAGATATTGTAAGCAGCATGACCAATATCTCCCACCTTTAACGAGGCTATTCATTATAATATTGTAAACATTTTGACTTAGTGCTGACATATCTCTTGTTGATTTAGACCAGGTTTTTCTGCATTTTTACCGACTTTTCTAAAAATCTGTGTTTTATATTATTATAAATTCTGTACCTTCATACAGATCCTGATGAGTGGCTTACAGTTAAACTGTTTAACAAGACAGTCTATTGATAATTTATGTATTGTTTTTGTCATGGGAGGTAGAAATACTCCCCATAAATCCAGCCAGAATCCAGCTAGAATCATGTACCATGCTATACAAATCTCTGCTTCTCAGATTTATGATTTACATTTCTACAAAATACAGACATGTATGATACCAATACCTGAATGTGAATGGCAGGTATTTTCAAAAGTATTATTTATATGTTTAACTAAATCTGCCTGTCTTGTATTTTTGGATTGTGATTTGAACATGGACTAGTACATACGTCTTTGATTATTAATAAACTTAGGGTCATTATTTAACTAGACTTTGTGATTTTCTGTCTTTATTTGTATTCTAGACAATAAGCAATCTCAATAATCACTTCTCCTTTCTATCTTTGCAAGCTGACATGGGCCTTGATAGCCAAGTGTTTTACAGTGCAAGTTTACTGATCACAACACCTCTCACTGTCCGGGTACATATTCCACCCAGGGAGATCATAAAGTGAGCAAGTTTCTCAGTTTGCTTGCAAAAGGTCAGTGGTTTTGTCTAGTCACTCCAATTTCCTCCACCATCCAAGAACCGAAGTCCTCATAATAGGTAAAAGAATCTTGACTGGGTGTTAACCACCATAACTCTACTGCACTCTCTTTACTGACATCAATCGCATCAGATTAAAGTTTTATTCAGACTACAATATCATTATATTTTTTTAAATCTTGAAATTCTCCAGACACGTCCCTATATCCAGACATGTACAATCAATGCTAAATGTATCTTTTATTACATGAGCAGCAGCAGCAGACATAACAGCAGCCATTATCCAATTATCTTCATTTATTTTCACAGTGACATAATTCAGCATATAGATAGTTTTGTAAGTGTGCTTTATTTAAATTGAAAACACCCTTGTTAAATACTCAATTTAAGAATGATATAACACTTCAAATTACAATAGCATCAGTCATTAAATTACTTTGTGTAATGGTGTATGTAATCAAAATAAAGTTTGTCAATGACAAGAGCTGCCAGGTAAACAGCACAGCTCATCTACACCTCTAGTCCCTCTCAACAAAAGCTCCCAAAAAAACAAAACAACTCATCTCCACACATCCAGTCCATCTCAACAAGATCGATTAATGTTTGAATGGAGTTTTACATATGAGTCAAAAATATTTCACTTATTTCAGAATGTCCCCAGCTAAAGGTGAATAGAGGAAATTTTCAACTTTGCAATTTGCATAGGAAATGTTCTTTAATGTTCCTTGCCTTGACTTTCACTTTTAGATGCCAAGTTCTTGGAGAAAAAACTCACTACCTATTTCTAAGTCTTGGTCATGCCCAGTCAGGTTTCAAACCCAACCTCCAACACACGAGCAAGCACTCTACCAAACAAAAAACAGTAGTAGTCCATTGTAAAAAGAGCTGCTAAGAAAGTAGCACAGCTCAACCGATAATCACTTAAAGATATACTACAATTTCATAATATATGAAAATATATTTGAAGCGACTTCCTCCCATCAGATAAGACAATCTGAATTGCTATTACATATATGTATGACAAACGTGATGACTTCAATTTTTCTATTGTCAACTTTCCTTTTTTATGCAGCAATATACCTGCTTCTCCTGCTTATGGTGTATTTGTTTCCCAATTAATACGCTATGGTAGAGCTTGTTCCCACTACGGAGACTTTGTACAACGAAGTAGGCTGCTTGCAAATAAATTGTTGACTCAGGGATATTGCAAGCCTAGGCTTATCAAGGCCCTCAAAAAGTTTTATGGCCGTCATCACAGTATTGTTGATAAGTTTGATGTCTCTGTGTCCAGGATTGCCTTGGATATATTTGACGTCTCATAGTTCCATGTTCCTTTCACACAATTTTGATTACACACGTGACGGGTGTAGCTAGCTAAACAGGAGGTGCTTACCCTTCCGGAGCACCCGGCCTCACTTCCCTGGTGGAAGTTCACGTGTCTAACCTAACTTGTCAGTTCCAAAGTTTTTACTTTGCTTCTGGATTGTGATTCGGAAATGGATAAGTATGTTTGTTTTTGATATATATACAAGTTGATGCTGCAAAGTCTAATGTTCTCTTATAGATATTATGCAAACTACAAGCATGTATTAAAGCTATTCAGAAACCCCCCACCCCCTTTTATGTTAAAACCTCTGCAGCAAGGATGTTTACATCTTTTAATTACAATCAATTTGAATTATCAAGTTTTCCCAGATGTTTCCAATAGCTTTATACTCCTATCACATACAGATTCCTCGACTAATGACCTTATAAATGGTGTGTGACCAATTATCTGCGTAATTGCCAAAAATTAACTGCTGTAGCGGTGTGATAGATCACAACATCCTGGGTTTATAGACGCCCTGGGATTATATAAGATATTATACTGAAGATAAAATACTTCATTATCTTGTCAACCTTAAACAAGGGTTATCATATTCCAAAAATATGTTTTTTAATCTTGTACCGTTATAACTCCTATTAGCAGTGTTATTACTGTAAATTATCTTTTCTGAGAGTGCTATATTTTGGTATTTTTGCAAAATTTGATATTCATAATAAACTTTAAAATGTGCTTGTTGCCTATTAGTTTTCAGTATAAAATTTGCAGTAGGAGATGTCAATATAAATTTTCAAGTTATTTATAAAAGTTGAATGATTGCAATATTAATTTCTACAATGCTGAACAAATCAACATCTCTCAACCTATCAAAAACAACATACAATTATTTGCCAAATACATGTGATATACAGGTACATCAAACTTATTGTAACTAGGATTTCATTTCAAAATAAATTTTGAGAAAACCAACTTTTTTGGTATATGTGACTTTATTTTTGGAAAAATTAAAAATTACTCTCATTTTATATAACCATATCATAGCTACCTGGGGCCTATACAGAGTAATGGACGCTTATAAAGAAAAGCATAAAAGTAACAGAATTTGGGACTTCAAGTGTGGTAATAAGCGAGGTGGCATATTTTAGAAAACTCATTTTCTAATGAATAAGAATACAACTGTATTGCTCACAGTATTGTGGTATTGTGATAGTAGTAATTCATTTGGAGTTGTGACAGTATTTTAAAAGTAGCCTAAAATGAGCACTTGATAGTCCAAAAATACTTCTTTTGAAGAAGAATGAAATACTACAGGGTTCAAGAAGGTCTGTTATAGTAGTAGTATAGTAGCCTGGATTTCATAGTCGGTAGTCACAAGTGATTTTTTTATAATTATATCTAGAGTTCATGTTTTGGACAGTTGGCAGTAATCATGAAGACACTTAGAAGTAATCTTTACAGACTTTTGATATTTCAAACAAGCGGAAACAATTAAAGACTGTAATATCTCAACATCTGTTATTTTCTTATCATATTCCACTTATATATATATAGGTACTTACCGTCATCTACTACACAGGGGAGATTATGATTGGGTGAAAATACTACAAAAAATACTACAACTTAATCCAGAAATATCCATGTTTTTATTAGTTTTTTATGTGATCTTGTAAGTTTTACAGATGATGTTCTGAAATGCAGTCTTTGTTTACAAACAAACAAAGTAACATCCAGAAATCAATCATATAGAAAATTTATCAATTAGAAAGAAGCTTAGAGTAGTCAAGTTTCTTTTACTAATGTCAGAAAGGAATAAGAGTGGAGAAATATTATTTTACTTTCCAGTCAAGATTCTTATATTTATAAGCAAGCAAGTAGTCAGTTCAAGGATAGTGGAGGAAACTGGAGTGCCTGTACCTGTAGAAAAAATACTGATCTTTCGCAAAGCAAACTGACATAGTTTCTAATACCAGGATCTGTACAAGTGGGATTCAAACCTAGGCAGCAGGAAGCATTGTTATCCATAAGCTAGCACTTTGAACCACTTGGCCATTGAGGCCCCAGTAGTTAGAAAGGTCTACATTCTTAAGTATGATATTTCCAGTTCTCGCTTCGTTAGATGTATACTACAATTTATTTCTAAACAAAATTTCACATTTTTGGTAAAAAAAAATTAAATGTAGAAATAGCAATACTATAAACCCAATTATCTATACAAATAGTTAAAGAAGTGAATTTCTGTTGAAATCTGAAATACAATATTTGCACAAAAATATTGGGAATTTATTTTTAAACATGTTTCAAATATTCATAAGTTCTTAAAATTATAAATTCTAAAGAAATATCTGTAGTGGATTGCTGACATCGAATATTGGATAATTTCATTCAGGGATAGAATCACATATTCTATAAAACATCTTTAAATCCAGATCTCAACAATTGAAAATATCACATTTTCATTTACCATGTGCTCAACATAAATTACACAATAGACAGGGAAAACTACATTAAAAGTTAAGTATATGAGCACTCAAAATTTACTAATTAAAAGGCGAAAATTCTACAAAGTCTTCTCAATGCAGCATAGATTGATATTCTTTTGTTGCAATTTTATTGCTTTGGTTTCTGCTTATTATGTAATTTTGAGAAATTTTCTTTGGGTATAAAACAGAGTCATGCCCTTGATTATGTAAGCAAAATTACATATTTTGTCTTGTTTTAAGCAGTTTTTTTATTTATTTTTTGTTAATTTATAAAGCTTTCATGATGGATACATGTATACCCATGCAATGGACATAAAAGTATTACTAGGAGGCATTTTAACAAGATCAAAAAATACTGATGAAAATAAATACAGCTAATTTCTTCTTTATCTTGTAAAAAATCATTTTTATTACCAATTTAACAAATGTAAAAAATATATGTTGCCTTGGGGTAGGATTCGCACCTCTTTGATGGGGTAACAAGCATGTTGCCCTGGGGTAGAGATATCACACCTTCTTTGATGGGGTAAGACTACCTAATCATTATCCATTATACAGGTGTGAGGTCCATTTTAATAATCTATTAAACCTTAATAAATATTCCATAAAAGTTTGAACTAAGGACATTAAGATTATTTACACCCTGTCATCACATGCTTTATTTATGTTTGTGATATATCCTGTCAACAAATTCTAAAACATGGACATCCTCTAATTCTAACTACAAACAATGCCCCGATTTATAATACTCCATGTTAAACATGATACTCAATATTTATAAATACTGTGTTACGGCTTATATATACTTTATTTCCCTCCTATCAAAATTTTAGTTTCTCAATCCAATTCTTTCTTTTAGGAAACAAGAAAATGATACTCAATCTACAAACATTTTTTAATTCTCAGTTCCTTTTTCTCAAGACATCAATGTTTTCCCATTATTGAAATTTTGAATTCTTCTTGGTAATTCATGAAATTTGAGATTAATTTCTCTTTTTCTTGATATTTTAATTTATTTTCAAGGTTGTTTTTTATCCACATTTAAAATCAATTTTTTGACATTTCAATGATTACTCTCACAATTTTATTTCTAATTGTACTTTGGTTGAAACAATGAAAGTGTTATTCAGTGCTATTCAAATGCTGTCTAAATAAATCCATTCCAAACAGATATTATAACTACTAATTGATTCATCCTCACAATTTGTTCAGTCACATTTTGGTGTTATAAAGGGGTTTGGTACAGTACAGTAAAACCTTAATTCATCGTCACAATTTCTTCAGTTAGATTTAGGTGTTATAAAGGTATTTGGCAATAAACTGAAGACGACTTTTGAGAAATAGACTTTGAAACTTCAAAATACTTTGGTAATAAGCGAGGTTGTAAAGTTATCGAGGGACATTACATTAAGGTTTTACTGTATGCAGTGTTTATGCGATATGTATTACATGAACATACATTGTAAACAAAAATAAAACTTTACTTAACAAAACCCCTGTCGGATGTTTCAATACTAATTAATTGATTTAACTATTGTTAACAGTTCTGACAGACGATACAGTACCATGCCAACTACGAATACATGTCTTACTCTGACTAAATCTGTTTTCTATTACTTTCACTTTATACAGCTGTTATTTTGTACAGAAATAAATACACCAGTACTTTAGTAAAACCACCAAGGTGAAAACAAAGTTCTTCACAATAAATCTGATGTCTAATGAAGCGTATATTTATGTGATGTTACAGGATCTAGGTGAGGAATTATCTCCCTTGATCAGCCATCCTGATAATGTCCAGTTTATTTGTGTTTGTACTTCAGACATAAAACATATGTGGTGGCTATTTGATCAGTCAGGAGGTGATAATTGATAAACTGACCACACAGAAATCAAGTTTATTACTAAGACTTAATGGAATAAGTCAGAGCTACTGTGCTTCTGTATCCTGTCCCTTACTCCTAAAGTTATTATTTTTTACTAGACTAGTTGCACAACTATGTCTCGCACCTCAAAATCCCTTTATTACTAATGTCATATCAGGAGATATACTGGTCAAATACAACAACTAAGACTTAGAGTAAGAATAGTATGCAGAGCTACTGTGTATCGGTTTAACTCCTTCTAATCATATGACCAGACTAGTTGTGCAACTTTGTGTCATATCCTTCAAAATCCCTTTATTTCTTATGTTATAATCAGGAGATTACACCAGGTAATCTAGGAAATTTATTATGATTTCAGCCAAAATACCAGCATGTTTCTTAAAAACATTATACTTTATACATTGATAAATCGGTAATAATGAATGCACGGGGGATGGATTGTTAAGATATTCAAAACAAGACTTCATAATTTTCTTTTTTCCTAGTGCTAGCTAAATTATCTTATATGTCTTAACAAAATGTATACGTTTTAAAACAAAAATTCATTAACCTGATCCTTGTTATGATTTCAAATAATTAGGACTTTTATCTCAGGATAACTGTCACATAAATCAAATCTGAACATTTGATAATGAAAATAAATAACTATTAGGTAGAATAAATTACAATTAACCTCGCTGTCCATTAAAATCTCATTAATCAGTCAATCACATCCATCAGATAGAAAATACAAATGAATAGTCTGGATAATAATTGTCTGATTGAAAGTCAAAATATATCTCTACTAAATTTACTTCATTTATATCAAGATGTCACCAGCAACAACTGAAGCTAAAGTGTGGAGTAATTTAGTTTTGTTCCAGTGAAGTTTCTTTCACTTATATCAAGGTAGTCAGTTCAGGGATGATGAAGGAAACTGGAGTGCTCAGAAGAAACCAACAGCCACCTCAGCAAGTGAACAGACAAACTCTCTCACACTACGATCTGTCCGATGTGAGATTCAAACCTAGACAGAATACAGAATAGTTGGCAAAATAACAGTCATCATGTATTTTGCATATCTTGGTAACTGGTTAAGCCAGGTTGCTACTTCCAACCTTGCACTTTCATAGCCAAAACTCTATCATTTAAGCTACTATATAGTTTGATAACTGCTGAAAAAAGAATATAAATCACAAATGGTTTCCATCACGATCCATCATGTTTTCAGCCAAGTTTGTGTTTACACCTTAACTAAGTAATCGGCCAAGTTTGTGTTTACACCTTAACTAAGTAATCGGCCAAGTTTGTGTTTACACCTTAACTAATTAAGTAAAGAGTTCTTACTCACCTGTAATCAAGGAGCCGTTCCAGCAGGTTGGTAACTGATATGATAAACGTTCCACCATTTTCCTGAAGTGATGGTTCTGACTGGACACGATCCAGGAGTCTAGAGAGAAATTTAACCATAGTGTTAATTAGTTATAATTATATCACAATCACTAATTACTGGATAAAATTACAGGTAATGAAATTATACAAGTCTATAAATTCGTCAATCCAGTATGTAAAATATAATAACTAAATCATAATCCAATCGCTGTACCATTAATCCTTTGAATCACAATGTTAAAAGAACTTAATCACTATTCCTGCAAAAAAAGAAACTTTTCCCCTTTTTTGCCAGGGTCAAGTTATATCCATAATAAAGATGTACTTAACATCACCAACACACTTCATGTTGAGAAATATCACGAAAAATCTATTTATAAAAAGTCATCTCTGAAATCACATAAAACTCCTAATACATCTGTGAATAATCAACTTTTACTCTTTATCCAGCAAAGCCACAGAAAGTTAATCTCAGATTTTGGTATAACTAACTGCAGGGTCCAAACAGTTTTAGATGATCTTTTTAATCTCCAATTTTATTATAAGCATAAAAAAACCAACAACCACTAAATCTGAATGGTTTTAGATGGTATTCTTTCAGAGTACTATGAAAAACTGATTTTTGGCGTCAATAACACTTCAATATATCTACTGGGTATATAGATATTATATTAATAATCTATTTACACAGCTAAGGATCGAGTACATAGCTATAGGCACAATTCTCCTTATAAATTTCTGGCCAGGGCATTTTGGTCATAATCTAATATGTGTTACAAATACCCTGGAATTATCAGTCCTGGTCATCTAAACACTGCTAGGGGAAATTTATTAATCCCTAAACATGTCCCCTTAAACATCAAACAATGAAAAGGAACTAGAAATCCTAATTAGTAATGATCACTAATTATGTGTCTCCCTATCTCCTGTGAGCTGGTGGTGTTTTCCTATTTACAAAAAGAATATCCATGTGATAATTTTGAAATTCTTATTCTATACAAATTGCATCCTGTGTAATTTCCTTTACAAGAAGCCTAATAAGTCATCACTATCACTTATTGTCTATAGACAATCTTGTCCTTTAGATAATACGTAATTTCCATACATGTAATTTTAAATTCTCTGTCTATAAATATACTATATATGTATCACACACACACACACACATGTAATTTTCTAGTCAATTTTCTGCTTCGGATTTTAGCCTGTAATAGCACCACTTAACATATGTCTGTATTTTAACTATCACTTTTCCCAAACAAATTAAGCTCTCTTTTAAAGGTTATTACTCTAAAAAAACCTCAACCTTCCTATGTTCAGATATGTGGAAAAATAATCTCTCCAGCAACTGTCAGTTACAATCCATTACAGAACTTATACTTTTTTTCCTTTTTTTTTTTTTCACTTTCGAACACAAATTTTTATAAATGACATTTTTAGTCAACTTTTGATTTTTTTTTTTGCAACTGTCTCAGTTTTACTTATAAACAAGAGTTATTGTTATTGACATTTTAAGTCGATTTTATTATTTTTCCAATTGTCTCCGTTTTAAATTTCTCGTACAATCTATGACGCTTACATTAAATACCTATTATTTCATTACTGTCGTAAGCTCGTAATAATTTTTATCTTTTGTGTCTCAATCTGTTACCCGAGTTGTTTACATCACCTGATTGCTGCTGTTACTTGATCAATTACATCAGCATTACGGTAAGACAATATATCACCACAATTAAATTAATTCTATCATAATAGTCGACAAAGATAGTGTCAATCCGAAAGGTCAAAGGTGAAAATAATCAAATAAATTGTTATATTTGTTTTTGTTTTAAACCAGCTACTGATAAAAATAAATAAAACAAATAAATGTCAAAATTCAATTTAAAGTAGTGCAGTAGTTTGAAGCCCTTTTCTGTATACTGATAACTTTATCTGAAATTTGCAGTATCCGACTGTAAAATTACGATAAATGTCTAGTTGTAATGACATCACAGATACACACAAACAACAAGATCTGTTGTCTGTACACTATTATTACGCAGAAACATGACTATTGATAAGATTAAAATTCAAACTGTTCTTTTGTCCAAAATAATGATTTTTTCTTCAAAAGAATCGACATTTTCTTTGAACTTTGAAAAATAATTTTCCTTTACATCATGTCTTGCATTGAATTTTAGATTTGCTTTTTATGTCTTTTTTTTTTTAAAAATTAATGTTTATGACAACTATAAATAAAATAGACAATATGTTGTTTCTTAGAAATGTAATTTTGCAGAACTAATTAAACGACTTGTTTTTCCACAATGTTACTGAAATAGTCCATCCCAAGAAAATGTGTGTTCCATTCCAATAACTCAATATATCCGGAATCTCACTCCCATTAAACTCTTGTAAATGTAAAGATTAATACATGAACATCCAAAAATTACAGACAGAAATCACATCACAAGAATCCTTATTCTTCGAAGGTATTTCCGAAATCCATTAACACAGATCATGAATAACATTGGAACTTGTCTTCTTTAAATCAAAATGTCAAAAAATAAACTGATTAAAAAGTATATTTTTATTCCTCTTGTATTTTCTCTCCCTTGCAAAACTATGTTCAATATTGACTATGTTGGAAATGGAAAAAATAAAATATTATTTCAATTTTTTTAAAAATCAAATTTCCATTAAACAACTAAAAAATAATTTTGGATATAGGTAAACTATTTTCCTTTGTTTTCATAATTGAAATATGTCATAATTCACAAACAAATAATTTTCTTAATATCTCTTTCAAAAATTCCAAATTGTCCACACACTGCAGCTTTACCCCCTCCAGTCAGCACCGTAGTAGTATTGTGTATCGGAAGATAAAGAAATCTCTCTTATACTTCCTACATGAGCTACTAGATCGACAGGACTACTGTGTACACATATGGCCACCATCCAAAGCGGATTTAGTCTCTGTTAGTAATACATTGGTGTTTTTATTTCAACCACATGGTCTCTATAATCAAATCAACAAAAACAAAATCAATACTGCTAGGGTTAATTATTGCCAGGTTTTGATGAGGATATAAAGGTGGTGGGCATCAATACACACACATAAACACGCTCATCTAAGATGGAAAAGTTAATATGGTTTTATAAATATTAAATTACAGAATTAAATAATTCTAAATTATAACTTCAGTTTACAATTAAATATCTCTTTTAAATCATTCTAAAAGCCAAAGATAGTAAATGTCACAAAATGCAATCTAAAGATTCTGAACAATTGCATCTTAACGGAGCTAGTAGTCAGTTTCAGGAAATTCAATACAGGTTCTTAAGGGCGTAAATGTAATTATGATAAAAAGTGCCAAGAAAGTAAAACTATGGTCAAATTTCATATATAAAAAATTGTGATATCATGAAAGCCCTCACAATTTGAAAACAAGGTTCACAACTTTCATTGGCCTGGATATATGTGGAAAAGAAGACAGTGAAAAACTGGTGTAAAACTCATCTCTGAGCATTCCATCGATATAAACCAACCCACAACCCTGAACTTTGAAAGCTAATTGTTATGACTGTTTATATGAAAGAAATGAGTTGAAAAAAATTCAAATACAAGATTATAATTTCTTGGGATATAATATCATGACTTTTATATAGAAATCTGAATGAATGAAGTGTGTAAAAGTCAACAGTTTTCTTCAAAACAAGTTAATACCCCACACTGGATGACCACTTAAGATGGTTTTCTAAAGAAATGTCCTTAATTATGAAATAAATGAAAAGGAAAAAATCCCATAAGCCATCATTAAAGCTGGGTCTTTGAAGTGTTAAAACTGCTGAGAGCTAGTATGAGGCCAGAGAAGTATCATGTTAGTTTAATGATTTTTTCTCCAGGGGTATCATTAAGAAGAAAGCTATATAACACTTAGAACATCCATCCACAGATCTGATAAGATTTATTAAGGGCTGGGATTTATTTCAATGCTCATTTGACAAATCAAAACTAAATACATAAAATCACACTTTTTTTTTTTACTAAAATCCAAATAAATTTATACCTAAAGGATGCTTGTAGTTTTGAATTTACAGTAAACATGTTTCAATATAAATTGAGTTGATTTTCAAAATCCTTGAACATTTATTTTGTTTATAAATCAGAAATCAATAAACGGAAAACCTTGAAATTAAATTTTACTTCTACAAAGAAACAGCCAACTTCAACAAACTGAAGTTTATGTCGTGTTGTGGTGCATGCACGCTGGATAAAAAAATTCCTGTGGTGCATGCACGCTAGATAAAAAACATAGCACTGTCGTGCTGTTTGTACAGCATACAGTAGTTGGGAAAATTGTGTTGTGGCAAGGCAGAATATAACCGAAAATTCGGGGGGGGGGGGTCGATCAATGCATAGCCCGACGGATTTTTTTTGGAAAAAGAAAACAATGTACCAAACCATATATTGCTGAATCAAATGGTAGAAAATAATAATTTCATATGTATATGAAAAAGACAATTGGTAATTAAAATTAAAAATATGTTGTGCCCGATCGTTTTGTCATTTCGGATAGAGAGAAAGAGTTTTGCAGATCCTACCGTCGCTTTGAGGGGGTACATTCTAGCGGTTGTATGTAACTGGATCATTTGCTGTTAATCTGGGTTTTAATTAACTGCTGATTATCACTCACAATATTCCCGTTTCATGTTAATGGTGAAGTATGTACAGTTGTTTTACCAGTTCCGAATTTTTACTACCGAATAATCTAAAATTTCAATCCCGTAGTTTAACGATGTAAACAAATCGTGATCACGGAAATGCTTTTTTCAAGAAAACATACTACCACGTGTTTTTGAGGACAGGTGTCGATATTTTGGAATCAGTTAACATTTGTATTATTACACCACATAAATTTTATTTCCTCTGCTTGTGGATGACGTCTGCAGCAGCGCTTACATGAAACCCTGTTCGGAACTGGTAAAACGACTGTACACAACACTGTACGAATTATCTCCCTTTCACGAAAGTAAAATCTAATCGATAAACATTTTAAAATATGACACAATTGCCTCAACATCAAAATACGTTATCATAACCTTCAAAATAAATTTAAATTTCCGTAGATTTCGCGAGGAGTTAATTAAACAACCTGCCGTTGCTGTTCATTTCATAAAAAGTTATGATTTTACATCGTAGGACGCAAACTTCTCGAACTACTTTTTATTTGTAAACATGAGATCAGTTCGCCAAATTGCAGAAATTATTTGGTGCATTCCGTCGCAATATTTTACTAAATTCCGAAATGTATTCCGAAAATTTATTCCAAATGTGCATATGTAATTAAATGCATTACCCGTCTCAGAATACATATCTCACGATAAAACAGATATACTTCTTTCACGCTCATTTACCAGGCGCACTATTTCCAGGTGTACTCATATCTTATAATTTCATAGCAAAGAAGCTCGATATCTTGGAAGAAAGTGATAACAATGTACGCGTTTCACGCTGTACAAAAATTCCTATTAACATTATGAATATGGTATATTGTCAAGTTTCTTAATTTCTCATATGTCCTTAATCATTTTCAATTTTAAATTCTGTACACTGTTTCTAATAAACAATTTCACTGTGGTATGTATATGCATGTGTGTGTGTTTGTAATTGAAGGAGAGAGAGAGAGAGAGAGAAAGAGACAGAGAGAGAGAAAGAGACAGAGAGAGAGAGAGACAGAGGGAATATGTGAGAGCATAAATGTGTGTGTGTATTTAAAAGAGTGAGAAACACTTTGTGTGTGTTATTACTATGGCATGATAAATAAAAAGAGCGATAGAATATGTATGTTATTACATGTACAGTAAGTACTAAGGCATGAGACTCATTACTATGAAATGGTAGAAGAGAGAGAGAGAAAGTGAGCATGTGTATGTTATTACTATGACATGGAGAGAGAGAGAGAGAGCGAGAGAGAGAGAGAGAGCATATGTGTATGTTATAACTATGACATGACAGATTTAGGGATTTAGTTATACATGTATTTCCTGTTATCTATTATTCCTCTATATTTTATAATCTCTTCATACCTTTAAATCAAACATTGTCACACTCAATCAAAACAAAAGGTGGGAGGGCATTTAGTATACAACTGTAAAAGTGAAATTAACACAGGTGTCAGTCAGATCAAGAACTGTCCATAAGTATTTTAATCTCATGCCATCACTTCGATGGGTCAGGATGTTTGTAATGTTGGTACTATAGATATAAACCAACACCCCCTCTCTCTCATATAAATACATGTACTTTATATCAATCAACAATCACTGTACAGGGAAATGTTACAATTATTTGATTTTTTTTCTTTTTGCAAGTTTGTCTCAAAGACTATTCTGAATTTGAGAGTATGTTAGTTTTTTTTGTTTTTGGTTTTTTTTTTTTAATTTGGTTTGACTTGCAATGGCGAAATTTGATTTTGAGTGGCGTAATGTTGCTTAATGTTCTTATCAACAATATTTCACTTGCATCAAGTTCGGAAGTGAGTAGTGTTACATCTCATTCAACATTCTTTTACTTATATACCAAGATGGTGGAGGAAACCAAACTGCCAGGAGAAAACGCCAACCTTGGCAAACATACTGACAAAATATCTCACACTTAGATATGCCAGAGTGATTGAAATCAATGAGGTGAACATGACCTCTACACCACTTAACCACTAAAACCCAGCTAATTCAAAGATGGTGGAGGAAACTGGTTGCCTAGAGAAACCACCGACCTTCAACAAACAAACTGACAACATTTTCACACTAGGATCCTACTGACTGGGATTTAAACCTAGGTAGTGAAAACTGCTATGATCTGTATGTTGATGCTTTAGACTACACAGCTACAGATGCCAGGCCTGTATCAAGTTGTAGGCTCATGCAAAACATCCCAAACAACTTTTTACTCTTATTTAATAAAGTAAAAGTTTGTCTAGCAGTAAAGAGCTATGACAAAAGAAAGGCGTCTTTACCAAAAGGAAAAGGAAAACTTTGTTAGACTCATTAACTGTTGTCATTGAGACTTTCCTTTAGTACAAAAGCAGCTCAGATACACTAGAAAACAGACACACAAACACCATACACACACACATACTGTCTATACAGACTTAAATCCTTGAACGTTATAAAATCATCTTGTCACAAAAACAGCTGAAAACTACTGATGGAAAGTAAAACAACTTACCAAAATAGCTTATGATGACTTTGTGCTAAGACATTACCCTTTACCTATAGCATTCACTAATTTGCTTGATACAATCATAAGTGTACCAGTGGTTAAATCATATTAAATGCTATATTTTGCCATGTATTTGGGAGGGTAGAACAGAATGGAGTAGGACATCTTTTTTGTAACCTTTCACCATTGATTATAAACTATGTTAAATTTTTTGGGGGGGGGGGGAATTCATAGAAATGTTCACAATGGTTTGATTTTTGTGCAGTCCCAGTCTAAATTATTTCACTTACATTGAGGATGTCAGTTAGAACATGGAAAATGAAAACCATGAAACTGAAAAAAACCACAAACATCCAGCAAGTGAGTTGATAAACTTTCCTAACTTCTCCAATGGTTTGGTAATGCTGTGCTAAAAACATTAACTTAAGATAGGTAAATTTGTTAAATTAATTATTTTTAGGTGCTACAGGTGTGCTTACAAAAGAATAAGGAAACTATCAAATATAAATATATAAATGTATATGGCTTGTCAAGCTAAAAACAACATCTACCTTGTTACCCTTGCTGAGTGTTTCCTCTTTACATTTCGTCTTTGTTGTACCGACGATCTCCGATTCTGATGACAGTCACATACAGTGTTCGTAACTTTAGAATTTATATTACTAAATAAAGTTTTCTCAGGATACATATTGGATACTATCATTGCCCTTAATTAAACTTCCAAGGATGCAAAATATAATTTATCAAATTTCCAAATTTAGAATTCAATACTGTTGTCTTTTAATATAACAGCAGCAGGGTCTAACTATAACACAGTTTTTGGTAAGTTCTCGATCACCTTGGGTTCACAGACAGACAGGAAATACGATTGTCCAACTTCATGTTTCGGCTTTTTAAAACACAAAGATCATGTCAGAATAATTAAGCCAAACTGTCAATACATATTGATAAAATCAATGAAATAGAAAACAATACTTTCTGACATATCCTGTAAAACTTGGGTAATTGTCCTTCTGATGTGTGTCTCCATTCTTTACTTTGAAATTTAACTCCTCTATTTTAAACAAATTCACCACTTTTAAATTTTCTTCAACCTTCTTGTGAAACCTAATTCCATTCTAGTTTTACATAATTTTAAATATCTTCAATGTCAAGTCCTGTTATTTAAACATTCAGTAATCAATGTCTTAATACCCACAAGATCACCAAAGTTGAGGGGGGACGCTATCACTAACTTATCATTAGCTCCCCATACTGATATTTAAAACCACACACACAACACAGCAGTAGTAGCTACAATACCATAATCTCTCTTTTTAACCAATTTCAATTCATTGTGGTCACCACAATGATTTAAAAAATTTCTACAGTAAAAAAAAAACGGCACATGTCATGTATGGTTCACTTGCTACAAGGCTACTGGGCATATATAGATACCTTGTAAATCTTTAAAAAATATCCCTAATACAAACTGTCCAATGAGAAAGGTGGGAAGTAATTTATTATCACCTGGGTCTATTAGTTTCTTAGACAACATATATACACACACCTGAGTGAGTGTCCTAATAGTTTTTCCATTTTCTATTTTCACCCGTCAAATTAAATGTTTGCTAAAAAGTTATAATGGGCTTATTTTGACATCTGAATACAACTGATAAAAAGAAAACTTTAAATGCTGATAAATCTGTATATAAATAAATTGTATTGACATGTTGACTTTTTGGTCATTTGATACAAATATTCTCATTCTACCCAAATACAATTTCCCTGTTTGACCAAATACAATTTCACATTTTGCCTTTTCTGAATAAGTAAAAAAAATCTCTTTGTTGCCAATAAAAATGTTCAGGGAATATACCAAATCCAAACATTTCTGAAAATAACATTGCATATATTATTCAACTGTATGCAAACTTTCCGCAACAAAAATTTGTTCTGGACTTCATAAAGAATAATCAGACAAATTTTAGGGTGACAATTACCAAGTCATGGTGTTCAAATATTTTTTTATTCTCATATTTGAAATATAGAACATATGCATTAATAAATATTTAATATAGTAAAAATAATTTATATAAAATGAAGTTTTTTGGGGGAAAAGAAGATTTTGAATTTTTTAAATTGTGAAATAATTTAAGGGTTATATCTTCTTTTTTTAAGTAATTTGGTTGGTTTTCTTTTTGTTACCCCGGATTTACCTAAAGTGTTACTTAATATACAAACAGTTCAATTGCCAATGAATAGAAATTGACAGCATAATTGCTTCTTCCATAGGCAGTGTTGTTATAAGTTAATCCTCTTATTTATGAATTCAATAGACAGATGAATTGTTAGTCAGAGAGTCAATTGACCAGTTGAATTATCAGTTAAATTATAAACTTGTTTGCTAAATTATTTTTGAAACTACATCTCAGATTGTGATTTTGATTTTCCACTGATGCTGCATACTGGTCTGCAAATACACATGCACTGAATTAATAAGAGGGGGAGAATGGGTATGTGTGTTTTTTCTTATTGGGAATGATAGTAGAATCATTTGAATATTCAGGTCCTGCAATCATCACCACTCCTGGGGCCTATTAAAACTCTGTTAAAAAAATTGGTTAAAAATTTTGATGTTCATATATTTGGAAGATGGAAATATTATCATAAAGCAACAGAAAGTACTTTAACCACACTATAAGCTGTTGGACACCATTTTTTACTTTATTTAAAATGGTGGATCTGGTTGTTTTCAGATACATTTAATTTCAGATACAACTTTATTTTGAGTTTTAATCTGGGGTCAGTTGTTTGAAGCCTGATTAATTTTGGTCACATTATTTAGTGGTTCAATTTATGAATACATATACATGTATAGCAAATCACTAACGACAAATCAATGTCATTATTTATTTGATGACAATACCACCTGTATATATATATGTGATGAAATTATTTGTGCATTAAAGTGTAATCCAAACAGTGAAAATCTCTATTGTGTTTATAAAAAAAGCTCTCCATAGAATGAATTTTGCTGATTTTTCAAAAATAAAAGAACTATACTACCTGTAATAACTAGTAATAATAAGTAACTAATAAGTACATTTTGTACTGTACACCTAAATAGAATTCTTAAATTTTTCCCCCATTAATCTTAACCGACAATTTTAGTTTCCTTTATGTTCTCTTTACTTACTACATTTTGTACATCACAATGTTTATTTGTGATACTAAAAAATTGGAAGTTGCCTAACATGAATAATTTGTAAATTTTAATAATAAAAATATAATACAACAATAATAAAAAAAAAACCAATGAACACCAGGGTGCACAAGTCGAGTTGCAAGTTCATATTCTACGTGATGTGCGATTCACATACAAATATCAATTTCATATCTGTGAGCATTTTGAAAAAAAAAAACCTCTGGAAAACTGCTATTTTTAAACAGCTGGCATTATGAAAAACTTTTGTAAAACTAAACTAGTAATGAAGATGTAATATATGCAATTTAGTATTTTTCTGTGAAATAAACATCTTATTAATTCAGTGCATGTGTATTTGCAGACCAGTATGCAGCATCAGTGGAAAATCAAAATCACAAATCTGAGATGTAGTTTCAAAAATAATTTAGCAAACAAGTTTCTAATTTAACTGATAATTCAACTGGTCAATAAACTTTCTGACTAACAATTCATCAATCCATTGAATTCATAAATAAGAGGATTAACTTATAACAAACTACCTAAGGAAGAAGCAATTATGTTGTCAATTTCTATTCATTGGCAATTGAACTGCTTGTATATTAAGTAACCCTTTGGGTAAATCCGGGGTAAAAAGCTGTATAAAATGAAATTATATATGGAAATAAAAAAAACATAAAATGTTTAACATCAAACATGGAGGTTATTCAATCTATATATGGATGTTTTTTTTTTCTAAAGGGTTATATTATTGTCAAAAATCAAGATTATGTCAAAAATGTATTATTTTCATTTAAAATAAATAGAAACATTTATGACATTAATAGCCCCTGCAAATATTATTGTAAAGAAACAATGGACTACATCATAAAGTGTCATAAAATTAATAACAAACATATCACTTTTAACATCTTTATCGTACTAAAAACACCAATCTCAATTCCGACCTTAAACTGCGACAGTCGATCATGATAAGGTAATCAGATAGAAATGTTAGGTAACATTAGATATAACAATGATTACAAACACACCTTTTTAAAGGTCTTTATTGCTCAAGATTTAAATTTATAAAAAGAATTCAAAAATTTCAAAAATGTAAAATATTTGTTTATACATTTAAACAGGTATCTTTATCATTTAAAATGTATATTTTTTTCTACTTTTATTCTGCAATTCCTTAAATTAAGTGTAATTTTATCAAAATAATTATTTTTACTGATTTGAAATGGCTGATGGTGTCAAAAAGTGTATCAATGTATTAGATTTAAGATTAAAACTCCATTTTTCAGAATTCTAGCTAAGGTCTATTTGCAACTCTATATATTGTACATTCATTTAATGGTCTTCAGTTTTTTTTTTTTAGAAAAGCATGTAGATCCAGCTAATTTTTATTACAGTAAACACTATTTTTTTTGTATAATGGAATATCATTTTGTGTGAAATTTTCAATTCATGCCTCTGCAAGATTGTAGGTGTTCATTGACTGTGTGGCTTTTAGCCCTGGGTGCCTAATGGATTGCCTGTTTCACTGTCTAAGTTTGAATCCCTTTCTGGCAGATCCCAGAGCCAAATATTTTGCCAGTCTGTTTGCTGAAGCTAAATAGTTGTATCCAGACACTTCAGTTTTCTAAAGCTCCTGTGAACTGACTCCCTTGATATACTGGTAATTAAAATACACTTGACTTGGGTACAAAGCACCATTACTCCACTCCACTCATCAGACTGATGAAAAATAGGAGGCAGCGGTGGCCTAATGCACGTCAATCTACAAATACAGGGTCTCTCACCACTTTGAGCTTGAGTCCTGCTCAAACCTCATGTGTGGAAGTGAATTTTCCTTGCAGTTGGCCTTAACTGGTTTAAATGGTATCATTATAATGTGACTGGGAGGATGGTATGCTTGTCTGCAGCGTACTGACTCGGTGAGATAGTACCTTAAAAAGACGCCCAAGTGTGCACTAATACAAGGCAGACCATACAACACACTCGCACTTCACATGCATTCACAAACTTGTTCATAGATTAATCCATAGAGATTAATAAAATAGTTCTTGTCATGAATAGTTGAAAAACTGTTTATGCAACGTTAAGCAACATTCAACCAACCAACGGCTGAAAAATAATCACAAATGTATTCTTGTTAATAAAACTGAATCTAAAGTACCGTGTCAATCCATCCTAAACTAGGTATCTAATGCTATAATTAAGATACATGTACATTTTTTATCCAGTTCTGAAATGTTTTGTCCCTTTATCTATATCTATGTTTCTATATTTGCTGGTTATTAATAGATTTCTAAAAGTAAACAAAACTTTACCCTAAAATCAAACATATCAGGTAAGTTTGTGTTTGAGGTGTCGGATTTCTCACTTGTGTTAATTCCAGTTAAGATAAAACTTTAAGATATAGATTCAATATTAGAACTAACAGTAAACAACAGTAGCTTGTGTCATAGTTCTGGACAAAGAGATGGGTCAAGTAGAAAGAGACAATGATAACAGGATAATGCCAGTGTTTACATTAATATTATCAAAATAAACACATTTAAGGACATTTACAATGTAAAACAAAGTCATTTCCTGGTTCTATACATCCTGGACAATGTTTAATTAAGAGCAGAGTAGAGAAATGGAGTTAAACACCCCAGTCAAGAATCTTTATATTACTTATACAGAGGCCGTTGGTTTAGGGATGGTGGAGGAAACCAGAGTTTGGAGGTGCTGAGAAAATCACTGATATTTGGCAAATAAATTGACAAATGTTCCCACACTAGGATCTGTTCCCGGTAAGGATTTTCACCTAGGTGGTGAGAGGTGCTGTGATCTGTAAGTGTGCACTACAGACCATGCAATCATCGAAGCCTATTACATTTAAGAGGGAGAATAACAATGTTTATTGAGAAAAATAGGTAAAGCAAATGATTAGAAGGGATGACATACAAAACAAGAGAAGGTTAACTGCACATATAGCCATGATTTTGGCTTAAAAAATTACAAAGCCCAAATACTGTGTTATTTTCATGGATTTGCTGGTGGGTTGGAATGTGACGGCTTTATTTACAGGGCGAGTTGAGAAAACTAGATTGATAAGAAAAAGGTGATGGAATATCTTTCCAATAATGAACCAAAATCTTTTGTTTACAAATGCCCTACACATCTCTATTCATAATGAATACTAATTCTGATTGTTTAATTGATCTAACATAGAAATCCATGTTCAGACACTAGGATTGGTTGGTTGAATGTGGTTTTACGTCACACCAGCAATTTTTCATATTTAATTATGACATCAACAACACTTTTTTAATTTATCTCTGAGCTCTGGTGCATTAATTTTGGGTTTCTAATCTGCTTTGTATAAGTGCATACTTTTCCTTTCTCACTAGCAGTGGACTGGGATCTAACCACTTCTGAAACTTTGTAGCCATGACAGAGAGAAATAAGATCTTGATACTCAAACATGGCATATATTTTTCCAATAACCTTCAAACTTTTGAAATTAGACCTTTTTTCAACAAACCCACACATCTCTGTCCATACAGATGGATGTTGAGTCTTATTATACATTTAACAACATGCACTATATCTTGAGATCATATCACTAATTGATCGTGATTAACAGTTTAGTTTAGTGATTTAAAAAAAATAAGTAACCAACTCAAATATAAATTAAATGGTTCATATAGAAGGTTAATGACTTACTGACCAACATCTGTACTTAATTATAACAATATTAATAGCTTTATAAAGGTATTTTTAGGTCTAAAACACATAAGATCTGGAAATATTAGATTGTAAAGTTTGTCAAACTTAAGTGATTAATCTTGTTTTTTCTGACTGAAACTGATTGATCTAGAACGCTATAAGTTAAACTTAAGCTAGAACGCTATAAAAGTTGGATAATTCTTGTCTTTCTGATTAAATCTGATAGATCCTGAAAGTTATAAACAATCTTATTTCCCGGCCATTGACATGAAATACTTTAGTTGTACATCCTTATAAAACTAGAGCAGTATCTTGAGAGACAAATACCCCATACACCAACATAATTAGAGACATATACCCCACACACCAACATAATTGAGTTATTATTACTAAGATTTCA
This sequence comes from Anadara kagoshimensis, assembly GCA_021292105.1. NCBI lineage: Eukaryota > Metazoa > Mollusca > Bivalvia > Arcoida > Arcidae > Anadara > Anadara kagoshimensis. The sequence goes on from CM037862.1 coordinate 5,799,541, forward strand.
ACGTGTGACCTTCACCTATGCACCTAAATCTGGTATTTTACACAATGTCTTATGTTGGTTTACATTTGTGCAAGTTTGATCAAAATTCATCCATACATGGACCTATATAGCCAGCTAAACTTCATTTGGGGGTATTCAACCATTCAAAAAGATTTATTTCTACAATTTTCATGTTCCACTAAAGATTGTTTCACATAGCAATATATAAAGGTATCACAAGCTGAAGGTAATGTTGCTGAAGTCTAAATCTGTGCAAAATACTTATGACAATCAGCAATGAGACCCTTCTTTTTATTACAATCTGCAATGAGCCCCCTCTTTTTATGACAGTCAGCAATGAAGCCCCTCTTTTTATGACAGTCAGCAATGAGGCCCCTCTTTTTATGACAGTCAGCAATGAAGCCCCTCTTTTTATGACAATCAGCAATGAGGTCCCTCTTTTTATGATAATCAGCAATGAGGCCCCTCTTTTTATGACAATCAGCAATGAGGCCCCTCTTTTTATGACAATCAGCAATGAGGTCCCTCTTTTTATGACAGTCAGCAATGAGGCCCCTCTTTTTATGACAGTCAGCAATGAGGCCCCTCTTTTTATGACAATCAGCAATGAGGCCCCTCTTTTTATGACAATCAGCAATGAGGCCCCTCTTTTTATGACAATCAGCAATGAGGCCCCTCTTTTTATGACAATCAGCAATGAGGCCCCTCTTTTTATGACAATCAGCAATAAGGCCCCTCTTTTTATGACAATCAGCAATGAGGCCCCTCTTTTTATGACAATCAGCAATGAGGCCCCTCTTAAGAAACCTTAATTTCCTTGTTGGCGTTCTGTGATGTGAATCTCTGGTTTAAGTATTTGAACTAGCATAGAAAAACTCTTGAAATACAGTTGTTCAATTTTTAACTGTATAGACATAAAACGGACCACAGTATAAGCTATAGTTTACCAACTAAAACCAGGTCTGTGACCTATTACTAGTATTCCTGCAGCATCTAATTTCTACTAATAAAATATTCTCTCACTGCAGAATTTCTATGAATTTATTTTCTTGCAAGAATAGCATTTCATATAAAGTTTCATACAGTCAAACCTGCAAAAAAATCCACTTTTTATATAAGGGAAACCTGTTTTTGAAGGTCAGTAAAAGTTTTTCCCAATTGCTCCTTATTCATGTTATTTGAACCTGTACATAAGGACAACCTGTCCATAAAGGCCACTTTTACAGCCTCCCTTTTATGCCCTTTGTAGACAGATTTGACTATACAAGTATTTCAAAATCTATACTTACATGGTTTTAAACAAGTCTTTAAATTCTTCATCACCCTGATTTTCTGTTGTTATTATAATGTCTAACTTTTCAATCAGTTCATTCTCAACAAGATGGAAATGTCCGCTGGTTTTCTGTTCACATTCCATCATATCATAGAATATCGGGAGTGTAGCTGTCCTTAATTCTCTCTCTGGTACCAAGGTAACCTGTAGAAACGGTCCAATCAAAGATGGAATAAAATGTCTTCTGTTACTGGCTGTAAGACAGGAAAAGAAAAGACTAATTATTACATCTACTAAAACATACAATGTGAATAAATATGGAGTGCAGTGGAGTGTATGGTATTATGGTGTTTTATGACAAACTAAGATACTTTTCAAGGTGGATAGATCTCTGATAGTGAAGGCAATTGGAGTACGGTACTTGGCGAAAACCACCGTCCTTTAGCAAAGTGAAATGAGGTATTTTCTCACACTAGGATCTGACAAAGTGGGATTTGAACCAAGGCTGATCTATAAGTGCACACTTTATCCCACTCAGTTACTGAGCCCCAAATATGACTTATGAGACATCTCTAGTATTTGAAACAGTGAGGAAGTGACCTATGTTATTCCGTAATGTTGAAGAAAATCGTATTATAACAATTGATCTAATGAAAATTTCTCGTCTAAGGCCAAATTGAAAAGTTGAAGACAAAATCTTTGACTTAGTTTTTTCTATATGTCAATTCCACTAGCCATGATTATAATAACTCACAAAACTTGACAAACATCCCCTCTCATGTGCTTTCACTTATTTATTGAATATAACACGTTTAATATAAAATTTGGTTCATTTCAATATTCTGTAAGCTATAGAGTGGACAATGATATTCATTATGGAGCCAATAAATGAAAAGAGTTTTACAATTATGATAAACAATTAATAATTCTGAGCATTGATCCAAAATCTCTCACCCAAGTTTTCCCATAACATCTGAATTTGATGTCCCATTAGTATCCTCATGTCTTGATACCTGAAATTCACAATGAAAGTAAATGTGTACAAAGTATATCAAAACAATTATAGTGTGACTATTATATGATCAAGAGGTGAAACTCATCTGGACAGAAATCATAAGTTACCCAAGTTTCAGGTTTGAATCTAAATGTTACTTATCGGTATGTCATTTTTTGACAGTTTAATAGAGACTACTGTGTTATTCCCTGAACAATCTTGGTTCCCCTCTCATTCTTTATTGTCTATATACATTAAGTTGTAACTGCATTGTTTCCCATACAGAAATGGGATCTCAAAATGATACTTTCCAAAAAGTAAAATTTTTACAGCATTTTATTTTTGGGTATAATCTATGATGAAATTATTTGATCATGGTACAAGCCAGTTCATTATAAGATCTTTTTTCTTCACATTCAACTAAAAAGAAGATGTATAAAAAGACCACCCGACTATAAAGTACATATTTCTTAGGTCCCACGAGAGGTCTTTATATACAAGCTTTACTGTAACTTTTTAACTTTTATACAGGATTGACTTTTAGTTTCCTTCAATATCATACACTACAACAAACGACTGAAGTCATAAATTGTTAGTCTTACTTTTCTTTTACTCTTTCTCTTTTTGCTTCAGAAAAACTTTCCAACTGTAGATCTGGTTGTGTGATAAATGTAACAGCCAGGTTGAAATAATGGCTCCATAACTGGAATAGAGAACAGAAGATTTGAAGATTAAACATTTGCAATTTCATATCAAATAAAAACTAGAACTATCTCTTGAGAGCCAAATAACCCTGCCCCCAACATTTAAAGTTTTCCAGCGACCTTGACCTTTCTGATATGACCTTGGTTCAAGATCATGACACACTTTTGGACCATGAAAATTGTGAAGTTTCATTAGATTCGTCTAAAGCATTGATGAGATATGGCCGGAACACGATTTTACACGGACAGATGGACAGACAGACAGAGGAACAGACATGGTGATTCCTATATAACTCCCTCTAACTAGTTTGCAGGGGGTATAATAACAGTTATGCACTAATGTTGGGGAATCTAGTATGCTGGTTTATCTCCATTATTTGCAATATGTATGTCTACAAACAACTTTATTTAAATGTTTCAAAAGGTAGGTTCCCTTGGATACTTTCTGCTTTTTCCTATTTCTAGAAAAGTGTCATTTCCAAAAGAACTAAATTAAACTGTGAATAATATGCGTTATATCTGTTATAATACCTCATATGATACTAACCTGGATATCAAATGATTCTCCTTTCAGGAAATGTGTTGTCAGAGCCTGGGAAAAATATTCCACAGCCGTAAATATAATACTGAAAGGTAAAATTACAAGTGTTACAAAATGACATCCTGTGTTGTAGACATTTTCAAATTTTGTATTTTAACACATTTTAATCAACACAACTAAAATATGTGAATAAAATTTCATTGATTTCTGATTTTGACTGAAGAAGGTCCCATTGCACAGAAAGAGTAATAAAGACCTTATATGGAGTTATAGTTACATTGACATGGAGGTGAAGATAAGACTATTTCATTTTTGTTTCTTCAGCTAGGCAACTACTTCAAATACAGACAGATAGGAAAAACATTCTTGCAAACCTTATATAGACATTTCAAAAAAGATACTCAAGCTTTAACTGTCAAGGGGTTAAGAAATCAAATACACAATTTTGGATTACAACAGACGGATATTGTATTGAAACTTTATGCATAAACAGTAATGACAAAAGGGAGACAACTCACTTATTTGTGACCATTCTCATAACTGTCCAATCTGGAGGGAAAACTCCTGGTTTTAGTAGTTCCTGGAAAGTCAGTAATACTTTAGTCAGAAAATCCTAAAATAATCAAATAAACATTGTTATATTTTATAGCAAATTACTTATGTCTCTCTCTCTCTCTCTCTCTCTCTCTCATTCTCTTTACCAACCATCTTTCTATAATAACTGAAGTCTGTAAATAGCAAAGCCAGATTGTCACAAATTCAAAATCATTAATAGCCAAGTTTTCAAAATTTGTGAAAATATTTTCCTTTTTAAAGTATTGTTTCACAATTTCCCTTAGATAGGTTATTTTTGAATAAACAGTTTCAGAGACAGTTAAATTATTTATAATGAGGATGATTTTTGTCTTAATTAGGGTACACATTCTCATTCAAACTTAATAAATATTTATTATCAAATGTTTTTTTTTCTGTTGGTCAATATGGATTTTCGGACAGGATTATCCATATGCAGACCAATGACAAAAGACATATTACTCACTTTTAGTGGTATTGTGTTGGAGAATATCTGCATGATTCTGTTATAATGTGAGTCATCCATCAGTCGCAACATCTCTGTCATACAGGCAATCATGTCTCCCTATATACCAAAGTAGTAAATATTAATACAGATAAACAGAATCTATCACTATATGTAGTGCCAGATAGAGAAATATCAACCCGAGTTCCAATGTACACTGAATCATGTCTGTAAAGGACACCAAAGAGAACAGAAAAAGTGGCCTTTAAGGCGAAAGTCCATTATATACAGGTTCAAATAACATGAGGAAAGAGAAACTGGGATAAAAATTTTACTGGCCTTTAAAAACGGGTGGTCCTTCTATAGAGTTGGTTTTTAAGGCAGGATGGATTGTATTTGGTTCAGAGCATGGGTTTCTAGGACCACAAGTATTATTAGTCAATTCTTGCACCACAAAGTACATCAAATCAATTTAAAATCTATTTCAACATGTTCTCAACCAAGGGTGTACCTGCTTTCATCAGTAAATCTTGAAAGTGAAAAAGAGAGTCATATATCATGAACCATTTAAATACAATGTAGCTTCACTAGAATAAACCAGCAATGAAATCTTAAATTTTCTTTTACTGTTTAAAATATTTTGAAAAACAGATGAAATATCAGAATATTGTAATAGCATAGAAAATTATGATAAAAAATGGTTGTATGTGGTGAACTTATGTTCAGAACAGACTCCAACCCTTTATATTAGCAGAAGAGCTTGTCTAAATGAGTACCGGTAGTACCAGTTTGTCTTGGTGTGTTATATAATAGCAGAAGAGCTTGTCTAAATGAGTACCGTAGTACTAGTTTGTCTTGGTGTGTTATATAATAGCAGAAGAGCTTGTCTAAATGAGTACCGGTAGTACCAGTTTGTCTTGGTGTGTTATATACTAGCAGAAGAGCTTGTCTAAATGAGGTAGTACCAGTTTGTCTTGGTGTGTTATATAATAGCAGAAGAGCTTGTCTAAATGAGTAGTACCAGTTTGTCTTGGTGTGTTATACTAGCAGAAGAGCTTGTCTAAATGAGTACCGGTAGTACCAGTTTGTCTTGGTGTGTTATATAATAGCAGAAGAGATTGTCTAAATGAGTACCGTAGTACCAGTTTGTCTTGGTGTGTTATATAATAGCAGAAGAGCTTGTCTAAATGAGTACCGGTAGTACCAGTTTGTCTTGGTGTGTTATATAATAGCAGAAGAGCTTGTCTAAATGAGTAGTACCAGTTTGTCTTGGTGTGTTATATACTAGCAGAAGAGCTTGTCTAAATGAGTACCGGTAGTACCAGTTTGTCTTGGTGTGTTATATACTAGCAGAAGAGCTTGTCTAAATGAGTACCGGTAGTACTAGTTTGTCTTGGTGTGTTATATACTAGCAGAAGAGCTTGTCTAAATGAGTACCGGTAGTACCAGTTTGTCTTGGTGTGTTATATAATAGCAGAAGAGCTTGTCTAAATGAGTAGTACCAGTTTGTCTTGGTGTCTTATATAATAGCAGAAGAGCTTGTCTAAATGAGTACCGGTAGTACCAGTTTGTCTTGGTGTGTTATATAATAGCAGAAGAGCTTGTCTAAATGAGTACCGGTAGTACCAGTTTGTCTTGGTGTGTTATATACTAGCAGAAGAGCTTGTCTAAATGAGTAGTACCAGTTTGTCTTGGTGTGTTATATAATAGCAGAAGAGCTTGTCTAAATGAGTAGTACCAGTTTGTCTTGGTGTGTTATATAATAGCAGAAGAGCTTGTCTAAATGAGTACCGGTAGTACCAGTTTGTCTTGGTGTGTTATATAATAGCAGAAGAGCTTGTCTAAATGAGTACCGGTAGTACCAGTTTGTCTTGGTGTGTTATATACTAGCAGAAGAGCTTGTCTAAATGAGTACCGGTAGTATATACCAGTTTGTCTTGGTGTGTTATATACTAGCAGAAGAGCTTGTCTAAATGAGTAGTACCAGTTTGTCTTGGTGTGTTATATAATAGCAGAAGAGCTTGTCTAAATGAGTACCGGTAGTACTAGTTTGTCTTGGTGTGTTATATAATAGCAGAAGAGCTTGTCTAAATGAGTACCTGTAGTACCAGTTTGTCTTGGTGTGTTATATAATAGCAGAAGAGCTTGTCTAAATGAGTACCGGTAGTACCAGTTTGTCTTGGTGTGTTATATAATAGCAGAAGAGCTTGTCTAAATGAGTACCGGTAGTACCAGTTTGTCTTGGTGTGTTATATACTAGCAGAAGAGCTTGTCTAAATGAGTACCGGTAGTACCAGTTTGTCTTGGTGTGTTATATAATAGCAGAAGAGCTTGTCTAAATGAGTAGTACCAGTTTGTCTTGGTGTGTTATATAATAGCAGAAGAGCTTGTCTAAATGAGTACCGGTAGTACCAGTTTGTCTTGGTGTGTTATATAATAGCAGAAGAGCTTGTCTAAATGAGTACCGGTAGTACTAGTTTGTCTTGGTGTGTTATATACTAGCAGAAGAGCTTGTCTAAATGAGTACCGGTAGTACCAGTTTGTCTTGGTGTGTTATATAGCAGAAGAGCTTGTCTAAATGAGTAGTACCAGTTTGTCTTGGTGTGTTATATAATAGCAGAAGAGCTTGTCTAAATGAGTACCGGTAGTACTAGTTTGTCTTGTGTGTTATATACTAGCAGAAGAGCTTGTCTAAATGAGTAGTACCAGTTTGTCTTGGTGTGTTATATAATAGCAGAAGAGCTTGTCTAAATGAGTAGTACCAGTTTGTCTTGGTGTGTTATATAATAGCAGAAGAGCTTGTCTAAATGAGTACCGGTAGTACTAGTTTGTCTTGGTGTGTTATATAATAGCAGAAGAGCTTGTCTAAATGAGTACCGGTAGTACCAGTTTGTCTTGGTGTGTTATATAATAGCAGAAGAGCTTGTCTAAATGAGTAGTACCAGTTTGTCTTGGTGTGTTATATAATAGCAGAAGAGCTTGTCTAAATGAGTAGTACCAGTTTGTCTTGGTGTGTTATATAATAGCAGAAGAACTTGCCTAAATGAGTAGTACCAGTTTGTCTTGGTGTGTTATATAATAGCAGAAGAGCTTGTCTAAATGAGTACCGGTAGTACCAGTTTGTCTTGGTGTGTTATATAATAGCAGAAGAGCTTGTCTAAATGAGTACCGGTAGTACTAGTTTGTCTTGGTGTGTTATATACTAGCAGAAGAGCTTGTCTAAATGAGTACCGGTAGTACCAGTTTGTCTTGGTGTGTTATATAATAGCAGAAGAGCTTGTCTAAATGAGTACCGGTAGTACCAGTTTGTCTTGGTGTGTTATATAATAGCAGAAGAGCTTGTCTAAATGAGTACCGGTAGTACCAGTTTGTCTTGGTGTGTTATATAATAGCAGAAGAGCTTGTCTAAATGAGTACCGGTAGTACCAGTTTGTCTTGGTGTGTTATATAATAGCAGAAGAGCTTGTCTAAATGAGTACCGGTAGTACCAGTTTGTCTTGGTGTGTTATATAATAGCAGAAGAGCTTGTCTAAATGAGTACCAGTTTGTCTTGGTGTGTTATATAATAGCAGAAGAGCTTGTCTAAATGAGTACCGGTAGTACCAGTTTGTCTTGGTGTGTTATATAATAGCAGAAGAGCTTGTCTAAATGAGTAGTACCAGTTTGTCTTGGTGTGTTATATACTAGCAGAAGAGCTTGTCTAAATGAGTACCGGTAGTACCAGTTTGTCTTGGTGTGTTATACTAGCAGAAGAGCTTGTCTAAATGAGTACCGTAATACCAGTTTGTCTTGGTGTGTTATATAATAGCAGAAGAGCTTGTCTAAATGAGTAGTACCAGTTTGTCTTGGTGTGTTATATAATAGCAGAAGAGCTTGTCTAAATGAGTACCTGTAGTACCAGTTTGTCTTGGTGTGTTATATACTAGCAGAAGAGCTTGTCTAAATGAGTACCGGTAGTACCAGTTTGTCTTGGTGTGTTATATAATAGCAGAAGAGCTTGTCTAAATGAGTACCGTAGTACCAGTTTGTCTTGGTGTGTTATATAATAGCAGAAGAGCTTGTCTAAATGAGTACCGGTAGAGAGTTTGTCTTGGTGTGTTATATATAGCAGAAGAGCTTGTCTAAATGATACCGGTAGTACCATTTGTCTTGGTGTGTATATAATAGCAAAGAGCTTGTCTAAATGAGTACCGGTAGTACCAGTTTGTCTTGGTGTGTTATATAATAGCAGAAGAGCTTGTCTAAATGAGTACCGTAGTACCAGTTTGTCTTGGTGTGTTATATACTAGCAGAAGAGCTTGTCTAAATGAGTAACCAGTAGTAACTTTGTCTTGGTGTGTTTATATACTAGCAGAAGAGCTTGTCTAAATGAGTAGTACCAGTTTGTCTTGGTGTGTTATATACTAGCAGAAGAGCTTGTCTAAATGAGTACCGGTAGTACCAGTTTGTCTTGGTGTGTATATATACAGAAGAGCTTGTCTAAATGAGTAGTAACCATTTGTCTTGGTGTGTTATATAATAGCAGAAGAGCTTGTCTAAATGAGTAGTACCAGTTTGTCTTGGTGTGTTATATAATAGCAGAAGAGCTTGTCTAAATGAGTACCGGTAGTACCAGTTTGTCTTGGTGTGTTTATATACTAGCAGAAGAGCTTGTCTAAATGAGTACCGTATACCAGTTTGTCTTGGTGTGTTATATACTAGCAGAAGAGCTTGTCTAAATGAGTACCGGTAGTACTAGTTTGTCTTGGTGTGTTATATACTAGCAGAAGAGCTTGTCTAAATGAGTACGGTAGTACCAGTTTGTCTTGGTGTGTTATATAATAGCAGAAGAGCTTGTCTAAATGAAGTACCAGTTTGTCTTGGTGTGTTATATAATAGCAGAAGAGCTTGTCTAAATGAGTACCGGTAGTACCAGTTTGTCTTGGTGTGTTATATAATAGCAGAAGAGCTTGTCTAAATGAGTACCGGTAGTACCAGTTTGTCTTGGTGTGTATATAATAGCAGAAGAGCTTGTCTAAATGAGTAGTACCAGTTTGTCTTGGTGTGTTATATAATAGCAGAAGAGCTTGTCTAATGAGTAGTACCAGTTTGTCTTGGTGTGTTATATAATAGCAGAAGAGCTTGTCTAAATGAGTACCGGTAGTACCAGTTTGTCTTGGTGTGTTATATAATAGCAGAAGAGCTTGTCTAAATGAGTACCGGTAGTACCAGTTTGTCTTGGTGTGTTATATAATAGCAGAAGAGCTTGTCTAAATGAGTAGTACCAGTTGTCTTGGTGTGTTATATACTAGCAGAAGAGCTTGTCTAAATGAGTACCGGTAGTACCAGTTTGTCTTGGTGTTATATAATAGCAGAAGAGATTGTCTAAATGAGTACCGGTAGTACCAGTTTGTCTTGGTGTGTTATATAATAGCAGAAGAGCTTGTCTAAATGAGTACCGGTAGTACCAGTTTGTCTTGGTGTGTTATAATAGCAGAAGAGCTTGTCTAAATGAGTAGTACCAGTTTGTCTTGGTGTGTTATATACTAGCAGAAGAGCTTGTCTAAATGAGTACCGGTAGTACCAGTTTGTCTTGGTGTGTTATATACTAGCAGAAGAGCTTGTCTAAATGAGTACCGGTAGTACTAGTTTGTCTTGGTGTGTTATATACTAGCAGAAGAGCTTGTCTAAATGAGTACCGGTAGTACCAGTTTGTCTTGGTGTGTTATATAATAGCAGAAGAGCTTGTCTAAATGAGTAGTACCAGTTTGTCTTGGTGTCTTATATAATAGCAGAAGAGCTTGTCTAAATGAGTACCGGTAGTACCAGTTTGTCTTGGTGTGTTATATAATAGCAGAAGAGCTTGTCTAAATGAGTACGGTAGTACCAGTTTGTCTTGGTGTGTTATATAATAGCAGAAGAGCTTGTCTAAATGAGTAGTACCAGTTTGTCTTGGTGTGTTATATAATAGCAGAAGAGCTTGTCTAAATGAGTAGTACCAGTTTGTCTTGGTGTGTTATATAATAGCAGAAGAGCTTGTCTAAATGAGTAGTACCAGTTTGTCTTGGTGTGTTATATAATAGCAGAAGAGCTTGTCTAAATGAGTACCGGTAGTACTAGTTTGTCTTGGTGGTTATATAATAGCAGAAGAGCTTGTCTAAATGAGTACCGGTAGTACCAGTTTGTCTTGGTGTTATATAATAGCAGAAGAGCTTGTCTAAATGAGTAGTACCAGTTTGTCTTGGTGTGTTATATAATAGCAGAAGAGCTTGTCTAAATGAGTAGTACCAGTTTGTCTTGGTGTGTTATATAATAGCAGAAGAACTTGTCTAAATGAGTACCGGTAGTACAGTTTGTCTTGGTGTGTTATATACTAGCAGAAGAGCTTGTCTAAATGAGTACCGGTAGTACTAGTTTGTCTTGGTGTGTTATATACTAGCAGAAGAGCTTGTCTAAATGAGTACCGGTAGTACCAGTTTGTCTTGGTGTGTTATATAATAGCAGAAGAGCTTGTCTAAATGAGTAGTACCAGTTTGTCTTGTGTGTTATATAATAGCAGAAGAGCTTGTCTAAATGAGTACCGGTAGTACCAGTTTGTCTTGGTGTGTTATATAATAGCAGAAGAGCTTGTCTAAATGAGTACCGGTAGTACCAGTTTGTCTTGGTGTGTTATATAATAGCAGAAGAGCTTGTCTAAATGAGTAGTACCAGTTTGTCTTGGTGTGTTATATAATAGCAGAAGAGCTTGTCTAAATGAGTAGTACCAGTTTGTCTTGGTGTGTTATATAATAGCAGAAGAGCTTGTCTAAATGAGTACCGGTAGTACCAGTTTGTCTTGGTGTGTTATATAATAGCAGAAGAGATTGTCTAAATGAGTACCGGTAGTACCATTTGTCTTGGTGTGTTATATAATAGCAGAAGAGCTTGTCTAAATGAGTAGTACCAGTTTGTCTTGGTGTGTTATATACTAGCAGAAGAGCTTGTCTAAATGAGTACGGTAGTACCAGTTTGTCTTGGTGTGTTATATAATAGCAGAAGAGATTGTCTAAATGAGTACCGGTAGTACCAGTTTGTCTTGGTGTGTTATATAATAGCAGAAGAGCTTGTCTAAATGAGTACCGGTAGTACCAGTTTGTCTGGTGTTTATAATAGCAGAAGAGCTTGTCTAAATGAGTAGTACCAGTTTGTCTTGTGTGTTATATACTAGCAGAAGAGCTTGTCTAATGAGTACCGGTAGTACTAGTTTGTCTTGGTGTGTTATATACTAGCAGAAGAGCTTGTCTAAATGAGTACCGGTAGTACCAGTTTGTCTTGGTGTGTTATATAATAGCAGAAGAGCTTGTCTAAATGAGTAGTACCAGTTTGTCTTGGTGTCTTATATAATAGCAGAAGAGCTTGTCTAAATGAGTACCGGTAGTACCAGTTTGTCTTGGTGTGTTATATAATAGCAGAAGAGCTTGTCTAAATGAGTACCGGTAGTACCAGTTTGTCTTGGTGTGTTATATAATAGCAGAAGAGCTTGTCTAAATGAGTAGTACCAGTTTGTCTTGGTGTGTTATATAATAGCAGAAGAGCTTGTCTAAATGAGTAGTACCAGTTTGTCTTGGTGTGTTATAAATAGCAGAAGAGCTTGTCTAAATGAGTACCGTAGTACCAGTTTGTCTTGGTGTGTTATATAATAGCAGAAGAGCTTGTCTAAATGAGTACCGGTAGTACCAGTTTGTCTTGGTGTGTTATATACTAGCAGAAGAGCTTGTCTAAATGAGTACCGGTAGTATATACCAGTTTGTCTTGGTGTGTTATATACTAGCAGAAGAGCTTGTCTAAATGAGTAGTACCAGTTTGTCTTGGTGTGTTATATAATAGCAGAAGAGCTTGTCTAAATGAGTACCGTAGTACTAGTTTGTCTTGGTGTTTATATAATAGCAGAAGAGCTTGTCTAAATGAGTACCTGTTACCAGTTTGTCTTGGTGTGTTATATAATAGCAGAAGAGCTTGTCTAAATGAGTACCGGTAGTACCAGTTTGTCTTGGTGTGTATATAATAGCAGAAGAGCTTGTCTAAATGAGTACCGGTAGTACCAGTTTGTCTTGGTGTGTTATATACTAGCAGAAGAGCTTGTCTAAATGAGTACCGGTAGTACCAGTTTGTCTTGGTGTGTTATATAATAGCAGAAGAGCTTGTCTAAATGAGTAGTACCAGTTTGTCTTGGTGTGTTATATAATAGCAGAAGAGCTTGTCTAAATGAGTACCGGTAGTACCAGTTTGTCTTGGTGTGTTATATAATAGCAGAAGAGCTTGTCTAAATGAGTACCGGTAGTACTAGTTTGTCTTGGTGTGTTATATACTAGCAGAAGAGCTTGTCTAAATGAGTACCGGTAGTACCAGTTTGTCTTGGTGTGTTATATAATAGCAGAAGAGCTTGTCTAAATGAGTAGTACCAGTTTGTCTTGGTGTGTTATATAATAGCAGAAGAGCTTGTCTAAATGAGTACCGGTAGTACTAGTTTGTCTTTGTGTGTTATATACTAGCAGAAGAGCTGTCTAAATGAGTAGTACCAGTTTGTCTTGGTGTGTTATATAATAGCAGAAGAGCTTGTCTAAATGAGTAGTACCAGTTTGTCTTGGTGTGTTATATAATAGCGAAGAGCTTGTCTAAATGAGTACCGGTAGTACTAGTTTGTCTTGGTGTGTTATATAATAGCAGAAGAGCTTGTCTAAATGAGTACCGGTAGTACCAGTTTGTCTTGGTGTGTTATATAAGCAGAAGAGCTTGTCTAAATGAGTAGTACCAGTTTGTCTGGTGTGTTATATAATAGCAGAAGAGCTTGTCTAAATGAGTAGTACCAGTTGTCTTGGTGTGTTATATAATAGCAGAAGAACTTGCCTAAATGAGTAGTACCAGTTTGTCTTGGTGTGTTATATAATAGCAGAAGAGCTTGTCTAAATGAGTACCGGTAGTACCAGTTTGTCTTGGTGTGTTATATAATAGCAGAAGAGCTTGTCTAAATGAGTACCGGTAGTACTAGTTTGTCTTGGTGTGTTATATACTAGCAGAAGAGCTTGTCTAAATGAGTACCGGTAGTACCAGTTTGTCTTGGTGTGTATATAATAGCAGAAGAGCTTGTCTAAATGAGTACCGGTAGTACCAGTTTGTCTTGGTGTGTTATATAATAGCAGAAGAGCTTGTCTAAATGAGTACCGTAGTACCAGTTTGTCTTGGTGTGTTATATAATAGCAGAAGAGCTTGTCTAAATGAGTACCGGTAGTACCAGTTTGTCTTGGTGTGTTATATAATAGCAGAAGAGCTTGTCTAAATGAGTACCGGTAGTACCAGTTTGTCTTGGTGTGTTATATAATAGCAGAAGAGCTTGTCTAAATGAGTAGTACCAGTTTGTCTTGGTGTGTTATATAATAGCAGAAGAGCTTGTCTAAATGAGTACCGGTAGTACCAGTTTGTCTTGGTGTGTTATATAATAGCAGAAGAGCTTGTCTAAATGAGTAGTACCAGTTGTCTTGGTGTGTTATATACTAGCAGAAGAGCTTGTCTAAATGAGTACCGGTAGTACCAGTTTGTCTTGGTGTGTTATATACTAGCAGAAGAGCTTGTCTAAATGAGTACCGGTAGTACCAGTTGTCTTGGTGTGTGTTATATAATAGCAGAAGAGCTTGTCTAAATGAGTAGTACCAGTTTGTCTTGGTGTGTTATATAATAGCAGAAGAGCTTGTCTAAATGAGTACCTGTAGTACCAGTTTGTCTTGGTGTGTTATATACTAGCAGAAGAGCTTGTCTAAATGAGTACCGGTAGTACCAGTTTGTCTTGGTGTGTTATATAATAGCAGAGAGCTTGTCTAAATGAGTACGGTAGTACCAGTTTGTCTTGGTGTGTTATATAATAGCAGAAGAGCTTGTCTAAATGAGTAGTACCAGTTTGTCTTGGTGTGTTTATATACTAGCAGAAGAGCTTGTCTAAATGAGTACCGGTAGTACCAGTTTGTCTTGGTGTGTTATATAATAGCAGAAGAGCTTGTCTAAATGAGGACCGGTAGTACCAGTTTGTCTTGGTGTGTTATATAATAGCAGAAGAGCTTGTCTAAATGAGTACCGGTAGTACCAGTTTGTCTTGGTGTGTTATATACTAGCAGAAGAAGGCTTGTCTAAATGAGTAGTACCAGTTTGTCTTGGTGTGTTATATAATAGCAGAAGAGCTTGTCTAAATGAGTAGTACCAGTTTGTCTTGGTGTGTTATATAATAGCAGAAGAGCTTGTCTAAATGAGTACCGTAGTACTAGTTTGTCTTGGTGTGTTATATAATAGCAGAAGAGCTTGTCTAAATGAGTACCGGTAGTACCAGTTTGTCTGGTGTGTTATATAATAGCAGAAGAGCTTGTCTAAATGAGTAGTACCAGTTTGTCTGGTGTTATATAATAGCAGAAGAGCTTGTCTAAATGAGTAGTACCAGTTTGTCTTGGTGTGTTATATAATAGCAGAAGAACTTGTCTAAATGAGTACCGGTAGTACCAGTTTGTCTTGTGTGTTATATACTAGCAGAAGAGCTTGTCTAAATGAGTACGGTAGTACTAGTTTGTCTTGGTGTGTTATATTACTAGCAGAAGAGCTTGTCTAAATGAGTACCGGTAGTACCATTGTCTTGGTGTGTTATAATAGCAGAAGAGCTTGTCTAAATGAGTAGTACCAGTTTGTCTTGGTGTGTTATATAATAGCAGAAGAGCTTGTCTAAATGAGTACCGGTAGTACCAGTTTGTCTTGGTGTGTTATATAATAGCAGAAGAGCTTGTCTAAATGAGTACCGGTAGTACCAGTTTGTCTTGGTGTGTTATATAATAGCAGAAGAGCTTGTCTAAATGAGTAGTACCAGTTTGTCTTGGTGTGTTATATAATAGCAGAAGAGCTTGTCTAAATGAGTAGTACCAGTTTGTCTTGGTGTGTTATATAATAGCAGAAGAGCTTGTCTAAATGAGTACCGGTAGTACCAGTTTGTCTTGGTGTGTTATATAATAGCAGAAGAGCTTGTCTAAATGAGTACCGGTAGTACCAGTTTGTCTTGGTGTGTTATATAATAGCAGAAGAGCTTGTCTAAATGAGTAGTACCAGTTTGTCTTGGTGTGTTATATACTAGCAGAAGAGCTTGTCTAAATGAGTACCGGTAGTATATACCAGTTTGTCTTGGTGTGTTATATACTAGCAGAAGAGCTTGTCTAAATGAGTACCGGTAGTACTAGTTTGTCTTGGTGTGTTATATACTAGCAGAAGAGCTTGTCTAAATGAGTAGTACCAGTTTGTCTTGGTGTGTTATATAATAGCAGAAGAGCTTGTCTAAATGAGTACCCGTAGTACTAGTTTGTCTTGGTGTGTTATATAATAGCAGAAGAGCTTGTCTAAATGAGTACCGGTAGTACCAGTACCAGTTTGTCTTGGTGTGTTATATAATAGCAGAAGAGCTTGTCTAAATGAGTACCGGTAGTACCAGTTTGTCTTGGTGTGTTATATAATAGCAGAAGAGCTTGTCTAAATGAGTACCGGTAGTACCAGTTTGTCTTGGTGTGTTATACTAGCAGAAGAGCTTGTCTAAATGAGTACCGGTAGTACCAGTTTGTCTTGGTGTGTTATATAATAGCAGAAGAGCTTGTCTAAATGAGTAGTACCAGTTTGTCTTGGTGTGTTATATAATAGCAGAAGAGCTTGTCTAAATGAGTACCGGTAGTACCAGTTTGTCTTGGTGTGTTATATAATAGCAGAAGAGCTTGTCTAAATGAGTACCGGTAGTACTAGTTTGTCTTGGTGTGTTATATACTAGCAGAAGAGCTTGTCTAAATGAGTACCGGTAGTACCAGTTTGTCTTGGTGTGTTATATAATAGCAGAAGAGCTTGTCTAAATGAGTAGTACCAGTTTGTCTTGGTGTGTTATATAATAGCAGAAGAGCTTGTCTAAATGAGTACCGGTAGTACTAGTTTGTCTTGGTGTGTTATATACTAGCAGAAGAGCTTGTCTAAATGAGTAGTACCAGTTTGTCTTGGTGTGTTATATAATAGCAGAAGAGCTTGTCTAAATGAGTAGTACCAGTTTGTCTTGGTGTGTTATAAATAGCAGAAGAGCTTGTCTAAATGAGTACCGGTAGTACTAGTTTGTCTTGGTGTGTTATATAATAGCAGAAGAGCTTGTCTAAATGAGTACGGTAGTACCAGTTTGTCTTGGTGTGTTATATAATAGCAGAAGAGCTTGTCTAAATGAGTAGTACCAGTTTGTCTTGGTGTGTTATATAATAGCAGAAGAGCTTGTCTAAATGAGTAGTACCAGTTTGTCTTGGTGTGTTATATAATAGCAGAAGAACTTGCCTAAATGAGTAGTACCAGTTTGTCTTGGTGTGTTATATAATAGCAGAAGAGCTTGTCTAAATGAGTACCGGTAGTACCAGTTTGTCTTGGTGTGTTATATAATAGCAGAAGAGCTTGTCTAAATGAGTACCGGTAGTACTAGTTTGTCTTGGTGTGTTATATACTAGCAGAAGAGCTTGTCTAAATGAGTACCGTCGGTAGTACCAGTTTGTCTTGGTGTGTTATAATAGCAGAAGAGCTTGTCTAAATGAGTAGTACCAGTTTGTCTTGGTGTGTTATATAATAGCAGAAGAGCTTGTCTAAATGAGTACCTGTAGTACCAGTTTGTCTTGGTGTGTTATATAATAGCAGAAGAGCTTGTCTAAATGAGTAGTACTAGTTTGTCTTGGTGTGTTATATAATAGCAGAAGAGCTTGTCTAAATGAGTACCGGTAGTACCAGTTTGTCTTGGTGTGTTATATAATAGCAGAAGAGCTTGTCTAAATGAGTACCGGTAGTACCAGTTTGTCTTGGTGTGTTATATAATAGCAGAAGAGCTTGTCTAAATGAGTACCGGTAGTACCAGTTTGTCTTGGTGTGTTATATAATAGCAGAAGAGCTTGTCTAAATGAGTACCGGTAGTACCAGTTTGTCTTGGTGTGTTATATAATAGGAGAAGAGCTTGTCTAAATGAGTAGTACCAGTTTGTCTTGGTGTGTTATATACTAGCAGAAGAGCTTGTCTAAATGAGTACCGGTAGTACCAGTTTGTCTTGGTGTGTTATATAATAGCAGAAGAGATTGTCTAAATGAGTACCGGTAGTACCAGTTTGTCTTGGTGTTTATATAATAGCAGAAGAGCTTGTCTAAATGAGTACCGGTAGTACCAGTTTGTCTTGGTGTGTTATATACTAGCAGAAGAGCTTGTCTAAATGAGTAGTACCAGTTTGTCTTGGTGTGTTATATAATAGCAGAAGAGCTTGTCTAAATGAGTAGTACCATTTTGTCTTGGTGTGTTATATAATAGCAGAAGAGCTTGTCTAAATGAGTACCGGTAGTACTAGTTTGTCTTGGTGTGTTATATAATAGCAGAAGAGCTTGTCTAAATGAGTACCGGTAGTACCAGTTTGTCTTGGTGTGTTATATAATAGCAGAAGAGCTTGTCTAAATGAGTAGTACCAGTTTGTCTTGGTGTGTTATATAATAGCAGAAGAGCTTGTCTAAATGAGTAGTACCAGTTTGTCTTGGTGTGTTATATAATAGCAGAAGAACTTGTCTAAATGAGTACCGGTAGTACCAGTTTGTCTTGGTGTGTTATATACTAGCAGAAGAGCTTGTCTAAATGAGTACCGGTAGTACTAGTTGTCTTGGTGTGTTATATACTAGCAGAAGAGCTTGTCTAAATGAGTACCGGTAGTACCAGTTTGTCTTGGTGTGTTATATAATAGCAGAAGAGCTTGTCTAAATGAGCAGTACCAGTTTGTCTTGGTGTGTTATATAATAGCAGAAGAGCTTGTCTAAATGAGTACCGGTAGTACCAGTTTGTCTTGGTGTGTTATATAATAGCAGAAGAGCTTGTCTAAATGAGTACCGGTAGTACCAGTTTGTCTTGGTGTGTTATATATAGCAGAAGAGCTTGTCTAAATGAGTAGTACCAGTTTGTCTTGGTGTGTTATATAATAGCAGAAGAGCTTGTCTAAATGAGTAGTACCAGTTTGTCTTTGTGTTATATAATAGCAGAAGAGCTTGTCTAAATGAGTACTGGTAGTACCAGTTTGTCTTGGTGTGTTATATAATAGCAGAAGAGCTTGTCTAAATGAGTACCGGTAGTACCAGTTTGTCTTGGTGTGTTATATAATAGCAGAAGAGCTTGTCTAAATGAGTAGTACCAGTTTGTCTTGGTGTGTTATATACTAGCAGAAGAGCTTGTCTAAATGAGTACCGGTAGTATATACCAGTTTGTCTTGGTGTGTTATATACTAGCAGAAGAGCTTGTCTAAATGAGTACCGGTAGTACTAGTTTGTCTTGGTGTGTTATATACTAGCAGAAGAGCTTGTCTAAATGAGTAGTACCAGTTTGTCTTGGTGTGTTATATAATAGCAGAAGAGCTTGTCTAAATGAGTACCGGTAGTACTAGTTTGTCTTGGTGTGTTATATAATAGCAGAAGAGCTTGTCTAAATGAGTACCGGTAGTACCAGTTTGTCTTGGTGTGTTATATAATAGCAGAAGAGCTTGTCTAAATGAGTACCGGTAGTACCAGTTTGTCTTGGTGTGTTATATAATAGCAGAAGAGCTTGTCTAAATGAGTACCGGTAGTACCAGTTTGTCTTGGTGTGTTATATAATAGCAGAAGAGCTTGTCTAAATGAGTAGTACCAGTTTGTCTTGGTGTGTTATATAATAGCAGAAGAGCTTGTCTAAATGAGTACCGGTAGTACCAGTTTGTCTTGGTGTGTTATATAATAGCAGAAGAGCTTGTCTAAATGAGTACCGGTAGTACTAGTTTGTCTTGGTGTGTTATATACTAGCAGAAGAGCTTGTCTAAATGAGTACCGGTAGTACCAGTTTGTCTTGGTGTGTTATATAATAGCAGAAGAGCTTGTCTAAATGAGTAGTACCAGTTTGTCTTTGTGTGTTATATAATAGCAGAAGAGCTTGTCTAAATGAGTACCGGTAGTACTAGTTTGTCTTGGTGTGTTATATACTAGCAGAAGAGCTTGTCTAAATGAGTAGTACCAGTTTGTCTTGGTGTGTTATATAATAGCAGAAGAGCTTGTCTAAATGAGTAGTACCAGTTTGTCTTGGTGTGTTATATAATAGCAGAAGAGCTTGTCTAAATGAGTACCGGTAGTACTAGTTTGTCTTGGTGTGTTATATAATAGCAGAAGAGCTTGTCTAAATGAGTACCGGTAGTACCAGTTTGTCTTGGTGTGTTATATAATAGCAGAAGAGCTTGTCTAAATGAGTAGTACCAGTTTGTCTTGGTGTGTTATATAATAGCAGAAGAGCTTGTCTAAATGAGTAGTACCAGTTTGTCTTGGTGTGTTATATAATAGCAGAAGAACTTGCCTAAATGAGTAGTACCAGTTTGTCTTGGTGTGTTATATAATAGCAGAAGAGCTTGTCTAAATGAGTACCGGTAGTACCAGTTTGTCTTGGTGTGTTATATAATAGCAGAAGAGCTTGTCTAAATGAGTACCGGTAGTACTAGTTTGTCTTGGTGTGTTATATACTAGCAGAAGAGCTTGTCTAAATGAGTACCGGTAGTACCAGTTTGTCTTGGTGTGTTATATAATAGCAGAAGAGCTTGTCTAAATGAGTAGTACCAGTTTGTCTTGGTGTGTTATATAATAGCAGAAGAGCTTGTCTAAATGAGTACCTGTAGTACCAGTTTGTCTTGGTGTGTTATATAATAGCAGAAGAGCTTGTCTAAATGAGTAGTACTAGTTTGTCTTGGTGTGTTATATAATAGCAGAAGAGCTTGTCTAAATGAGTACCGGTAGTACCAGTTTGTCTTGGTGTGTTATATAATAGCAGAAGAGCTTGTCTAAATGAGTACCGGTAGTACCAGTTTGTCTTGGTGTGTTATATAATAGCAGAAGAGCTTGTCTAAATGAGTACCGGTAGTACCAGTTTGTCTTGGTGTGTTATATAATAGCAGAAGAGCTTGTCTAAATGAGTACCGGTAGTACCAGTTTGTCTTGGTGTGTTATATAATAGCAGAAGAGCTTGTCTAAATGAGTAGTACCAGTTTGTCTTGGTGTGTTATATACTAGCAGAAGAGCTTGTCTAAATGAGTACCAGTAGTACCAGTTTGTCTTGGTGTGTTATATAATAGCAGAAGAGATTGTCTAAATGAGTACCGGTAGTACCAGTTTGTCTTGGTGTGTTATATAATAGCAGAAGAGCTTGTCTAAATGAGTACCGGTAGTACCAGTTTGTCTTGGTGTGTTATATACTAGCAGAAGAGCTTGTCTAAATGAGTAGTACCAGTTTGTCTTGGTGTGTTATATAATAGCAGAAGAGCTTGTCTAAATGAGTAGTACCAGTTTGTCTTGGTGTGTTATATAATAGCAGAAGAGCTTGTCTAAATGAGTACCGGTAGTACTAGTTTGTCTTGGTGTGTTATATAATAGCAGAAGAGCTTGTCTAAATGAGTACCGGTAGTACCAGTTTGTCTTGGTGTGTTATATAATAGCAGAAGAGCTTGTCTAAATGAGTAGTACCAGTTTGTCTTGGTGTGTTATATAATAGCAGAAGAGCTTGTCTAAATGAGTAGTACCAGTTTGTCTTGGTGTGTTATATAATAGCAGAAGAACTTGTCTAAATGAGTACCGGTAGTACCAGTTTGTCTTGGTGTGTTATATACTAGCAGAAGAGCTTGTCTAAATGAGTACCGGTAGTACTAGTTTGTCTTGGTGTGTTATATACTAGCAGAAGAGCTTGTCTAAATGAGTACCGGTAGTACCAGTTTGTCTTGGTGTGTTATATAATAGCAGAAGAGCTTGTCTAAATGAGTAGTACCAGTTTGTCTTGGTGTGTTATATAATAGCAGAAGAGCTTGTCTAAATGAGTACCGGTAGTACCAGTTTGTCTTGGTGTGTTATATAATAGCAGAAGAGCTTGTCTAAATGAGTACCGGTAGTACCAGTTTGTCTTGGTGTGTTATATAATAGCAGAAGAGCTTGTCTAAATGAGTAGTACCAGTTTGTCTTGGTGTGTTATATAATAGCAGAAGAGCTTGTCTAAATGAGTAGTACCAGTTTGTCTTGGTGTGTTATATAATAGCAGAAGAGCTTGTCTAAATGAGTACCGGTAGTACCAGTTTGTCTTGGTGTGTTATATAATAGCAGAAGAGCTTGTCTAAATGAGTACCGGTAGTACCAGTTTGTCTTGGTGTGTTATATAATAGCAGAAGAGCTTGTCTAAATGAGTAGTACCAGTTTGTCTTGGTGTGTTATATACTAGCAGAAGAGCTTGTCTAAATGAGTACCGGTAGTATATACCAGTTTGTCTTGGTGTGTTATATACTAGCAGAAGAGCTTGTCTAAATGAGTACCGGTAGTACTAGTTTGTCTTGGTGTGTTATATACTAGCAGAAGAGCTTGTCTAAATGAGTAGTACCAGTTTGTCTTGGTGTGTTATATAATAGCAGAAGAGCTTGTCTAAATGAGTACCGGTAGTACTAGTTTGTCTTGGTGTGTTATATAATAGCAGAAGAGCTTGTCTAAATGAGTACCGGTAGTACCAGTTTGTCTTGGTGTGTTATATAATAGCAGAAGAGCTTGTCTAAATGAGTACCGGTAGTACCAGTTTGTCTTGGTGTGTTATATAGTAGCAGAAGAGCTTGTCTAAATGAGTACCGGTAGTACCAGTTTGTCTTGGTGTGTTATATACTAGCAGAAGAGCTTGTCTAAATGAGTACCGGTAGTACCAGTTTGTCTTGGTGTGTTATAATAGCAGAAGAGCTTGTCTAAATGAGTAGTACCAGTTTGTCTTGGTGTGTTAATAATAGCAGAAGAGCTTGTCTAAATGAGTACCGGTAGTACCAGTTTGTCTTGGTGTGTTATATAATAGCAGAAGAGCTTGTCTAAATGAGTACCGGTAGTACTAGTTTGTCTTGGTGTGTTATATACTAGCAGAAGAGCTTGTCTAAATGAGTACCGGTAGTACCAGTTTGTCTTGGTGTGTTATATAATAGCAGAAGAGCTTGTCTAAATGAGTAGTACCAGTTTGTCTTGGTGTGTTATATAATAGCAGAAGAGCTTGTCTAAATGAGTACCGGTAGTACTAGTTTGTCTTGGTGTGTTATATACTAGCAGAAGAGCTTGTCTAAATGAGTAGTACCAGTTTGTCTTGGTGTGTTATATAATAGCAGAAGAGCTTGTCTAAATGAGTAGTACCAGTTTGTCTTGGTGTGTTATATAATAGCAGAAGAGCTTGTCTAAATGAGTACCGGTAGTACTAGTTTGTCTTGGTGTGTTATAATAGCAGAAGAGCTTGTCTAAATGAGTACCGGTAGTACCAGTTTGTCTTGGTGTGTTATATAATAGCAGAAGAGCTTGTCTAAATGAGTAGTACCAGTTTGTCTTGGTGTGTTATATAATAGCAGAAGAGCTTGTCTAAATGAGTAGTACCAGTTTGTCTTGGTGTGTTATATATAGCAGAAGAACTTGCCTAAATGAGTAGTACCAGTTTGTCTTGGTGTGTTATATAATAGCAGAAGAGCTTGTCTAAATGAGTACCGGTAGTACCAGTTTGTCTTGGTGTGTTATATAATAGCAGAAGAGCTTGTCTAAATGAGTACCGGTAGTACTAGTTTGTCTTGGTGTGTTATATACTAGCAGAAGAGCTTGTCTAAATGAGTACCGGTAGTACCAGTTTGTCTTGGTGTGTTATATAATAGCAGAAGAGCTTGTCTAAATGAGTAGTACCAGTTTGTCTTGGTGTGTTATATAATAGCAGAAGAGCTTGTCTAAATGAGTACCTGTAGTACCAGTTTGTCTTGGTGTGTTATATAATAGCAGAAGAGCTTGTCTAAATGAGTAGTACTAGTTTGTCTTGGTGTGTTATATAATAGCAGAAGAGCTTGTCTAAATGAGTACCGGTAGTACCAGTTTGTCTTGGTGTGTTATATAATAGCAGAAGAGCTTGTCTAAATGAGTACCGGTAGTACCAGTTTGTCTTGGTGTGTTATATAATAGCAGAAGAGCTTGTCTAAATGAGTACCGGTAGTACCAGTTTGTCTTGGTGTGTTATATAATAGCAGAAGAGCTTGTCTAAATGAGTACCGGTAGTACCAGTTTGTCTTGGTGTGTTATATAATAGCAGAAGAGCTTGTCTAAATGAGTAGTACCAGTTTGTCTTGGTGTGTTATATAATAGCAGAAGAGCTTGTCTAAATGAGTACCGGTAGTACCAGTTTGTCTTGGTGTGTTATATAATAGCAGAAGAGCTTGTCTAAATGAGTACCGGTAGTACCAGTTTGTCTTGGTGTGTTATATAATAGCAGAAGAGCTTGTCTAAATGAGTACCGGTAGTACCAGTTTGTCTTGGTGTGTTATATAATAGCAGAAGAGCTTGTCTAAATGAGTACCGGTAGTACCAGTTTGTCTTGGTGTGTTATATAATAGCAGAAGAGCTTGTCTAAATGAGTAGTACCAGTTTGTCTTGGTGTGTTATATAATAGCAGAAGAGCTTGTCTAAATGAGTACCTGTTACCAGTTTGTCTTGGTGTGTTATATACTAGCAGAAGAGCTTGTCTAAATGAGTACCGGTAGTACCAGTTTGTCTTGGGTGTTATATAATAGCAGAAGAGCTTGTCTAAATGAGTACCGGTAGTACCAGTTTGTCTTGGTGTGTTATATAATAGCAGAAGAGCTTGTCTAAATGAGTACCGGTAGTACCAGTTTGTCTTGGTGTGTTATATAATAGCAGAAGAGCTTGTCTAAATGAGTAGTACCAGTTTGTCTTGGTGTGTTATATAATAGCAGAAGAGCTTGTCTAAATGAGTACCGGTAGTACCAGTTTGTCTTGGTGTGTTATATAATAGCAGAAGAGCTTGTCTAAATGAGTACCGGTAGTACCAGTTTGTCTTGGTGTGTTATATACTAGCAGAAGAGCTTGTCTAAATGAGTACCAGTAGTACCAGTTTGTCTTGGTGTGTTATATACTAGCAGAAGAACTTGTCTAAATGAGTAGTACCAGTTTGTCTTGGTGTGTTATATACTAGCAGAAGAGCTTGTCTAAATGAGTACCGGTAGTACCAGTTTGTCTTGGTGTGTTATATACTAGCAGAAGAGCTTGTCTAAATGAGTACCGGTAGTACCAGTTTGTCTTGGTGTGTTATATAATAGCAGAAGAGCTTGTCTAAATGAGTAGTACCAGTTTGTCTTGGTGTGTTATATAATAGCAGAAGAGCTTGTCTAAATGAGTACCTGTAGTACCAGTTTGTCTTGGTGTGTTATATACTAGCAGAAGAGCTTGTCTAAATGAGTACCGGTAGTACCAGTTTGTCTTGGTGTGTTATATAATAGCAGAAGAGCTTGTCTAAATGAGTACCGGTAGTACCAGTTTGTCTTGGTGTGTTATATAATAGCAGAAGAGCTTGTCTAAATGAGTACCGGTAGTACCAGTTTGTCTTGGTGTGTTATATAATAGCAGAAGAGCTTGTCTAAATGAGTAGTACCAGTTTGTCTTGGTGTGTTATATAATAGCAGAAGAGCTTGTCTAAATGAGTACCGGTAGTACTAGTTTGTCTTGGTGTGTTATATAATAGCAGAAGAGCTTGTCTAAATGAGTACCGGTAGTACCAGTTTGTCTTGGTGTGTTATATACTAGCAGAAGAGCTTGTCTAAATGAGTACCAGTAGTACCAGTTTGTCTTGGTGTGTTATATACTAGCAGAAGAGCTTGTCTAAATGAGTAGTACCAGTTTGTCTTGGTGTGTTATATACTAGCAGAAGAGCTTGTCTAAATGAGTACCGGTAGTACCAGTTTGTCTTGGTGTGTTATATACTAGCAGAAGAGCTTGTCTAAATGAGTAGTACCAGTTTGTCTTGGTGTGTTATATAATAGCAGAAGAGCTTGTCTAAATGAGTACCGGTAGTACCAGTTTGTCTTGGTGTGTTATATAATAGCAGAAGAGCTTGTCTAAATGAGTACCGGTAGTACCAGTTTGTCTTGGTGTGTTATATACTAGCAGAAGAGCTTGTCTAAATGAGTACCGGTAGTACCAGTTTGTCTTGGTGTGTTATATACATGTATGTTTGTAGTTTTGAAATTATGATACAAATGAAACAGATAAAGGTGGGTGAAACCATGTGCATTATAGACCTAAAACACTAATTGTGTGAAGAAATATGGCTACCTTAATTAAGGTCAAGATAAAATTAGACAGAAAATGTGTGTATAACCAAGAGGATAGCACATGTATATTAATCTCGTTGTAAAATGACATGATGGACATAAAAGTTGCGTAACAATTCCATGGGCCCTTTTTTAGAAGAAGATTTAAAAGTTAAAAGTTCACACATGACAAATGACTGATGACAGATGGTGAACCATTGCAGTAACCTTAGGCTCAGGTGAGCTAATTATTTGATGCATATTAGTGTTAAGTTTGGCTTTCTTGATAAGATTGCAGATTTGTTAATTGTGTGGTTGATTACTGTATCCTGACACATTAGCAACTGCTCATATTTTTCAGAGGAGCCAATGGTTTCTGATCTATAAGTACTAATATAAATTAATGTTGGCTACTACTGTAGGAACCACTGCGTTTGTGACAGTGTTATATGCTTTATATCTATAGAAAATCAAATAAAATTGAATACAGATTGATATTTTTTATTTACTTGCACCTAGTGGTAACAGAAAATCTGTATGCGCACCCGCAATTGTCATAAAGTATGTCTGTAGAAAAGAAAATGTTGGCGTTATAGGGATTTTACATGGCAAAAATGACGATGTTTACACCGGAAGTGATGTCCTTGGTAACGTTTTACATCATATGCGCAACAGAATCCGCCATTTGCCTGATTTTGCAGCATGTTCAATCCCCACAGCGTCAACGTATTACCCTGTGTAGATATATTCTGGGCTAATCTGTATGATGGGATAAAAGAAATATGTTGAATATTCAAGATCAAATCAGCAAAGTTAACGCATGGGTTCAGAGATAGAAAAGACAGTAACTTTGTTGTGCTAGTGGTCAGTTGAAACATCATAAACCATTCTCCATTTTACTGGTATAGACAAACATAGTTCCAACTTTTTCCACTTGTTTCAACAATCTCCAATAACAACTTAACTCCAACTTCTAAACATTTTGTGTATAACTTAGTTCTCCTTAATGGAAACTATAACTCCTGTCAGTCACTACTTTAGAAATATAACAGGGTGTCAAAATACAAGAGGGGATTGTCCTAACATAAACTTACAGAGGTAAGAAGATTACAGAAAATTACATAGACACAACCTGGAAATATGTACATATTTTTAGAACATATTACATAGCATAACTTAGGTACTTTACAGTTCCAATAAAAATATTTGCTTTTCACTTTTCTCAGTTGTATTGCACTAATAGCAGAGTTAAAAATACCAGGGTAAGTCAAATTCTAAACCAGTCCTTGTCTTGATAATTTCAACACTTTCTATCGTGTTATATAGGAGACGATTGAAAAAAGATTCAGTCCTTTCAAAAAAACACTGATAACAGATATGTATTACATATAATACCAGTTTTAATTTTACAGCCCTAGACGGCCATTTCTGAATACAATTCCTCATCAGAAGAGCTTGGACCAAAATTATGAAATCAAAATTATTTTGAAGATGTTGAAAAGCTACCCAAAGGACCAAAATATATTTTACCAAATTAATATGATAGAGAACTCATCTTTAGTTACCCAATCAACAATTCTATACCAACTACAGCTAAATATTCCTGGCAAATTCTATTGTAATGATGATAGTTAGAAATATTAAAGATAGAACTTAACAAATGTTAACTTATATCATTACTTTAAACTTGATTTCATCTTTTAAGACTTTTGAAGCCTTTTGTTTTTTCTTATACTTTTCTTGCTCTGCCACCAGATTCCTTATAATGTCTGTATTATAATCCTGTAGAAAACCAGTCATCTTCATTAAATTTGAAATTTTCAAATTTTTTTTATTATTATTATTAACTTTTACTAATTCCTAAGTGCATGCAACATATTTTATATCTTTCAAGATTGTTCAAACAGAATACATTTTATTAGAATTTACAATAGATCATTTTTCAACAGTGACAAAATTCATCAAAAATTTTATTGCAGAAATCAGAAATATAATTACTATATCTTGAAAAAAATTATCATAACTGAGTAATAAATACATGGAAATTAAAATTTTGATCTATCAGTATTTTTGAATAAATGTACAGTGAAACCTGTCTAAACTAAAACAACTAGTTCTTATCAGACCAGTTTTATAAGCTGCTTTAAACAATAACTCAGTCACTCACTCACTCAACATCTAAACTGAACACATTCCAGTAATTCATATACAATGTTGACATTATTTCTAAATAAAGAAAGAGGGCGCAGTGGCCTAATGGATAAGACGTCAGTCTTCAAATCCAGGGTCTCTCACCGCTGTGAGTTTGAGTCCCGCTTGGGCCACATGTGGTAAAGTGAATTTTCCTTGCCGTTGGCCTTTACTGATCCACCTGGTATCAGTATAATGGACTGGGGGAGTGGTACGCTCGTCTGCAGCGTACTGACTCTGTGAGCTAGCATGGTAACGTCGCCCTGAGTGCCCGCTAGTACAAGGCAGACCAATAAACACACTCGAACTTCACATGCATCCACAAAATTGTTCATAGATTAATCCATAGAGATTAATTAATAGTTCTCGTCACGAATAGCTGAAAAATTGCTGATGCGACGTTAAGCAACATTCAACCAACTAAACCAATCTAAATAATGAAAATCAGTTTTTCCAAGACAGGTTTTCATTCTACTCAGGGTTTGTTTTTCACAGGTTCCACTGTATAGAAATACCAAATCTATACTGATAACATATAATAAAACTTTATACTGTGGCTTTAGATTAATAATAATAATAAACATTTCCGCAATTAACAATGTTTTAATATTATCATTGTTAGTTAACTTTTTAGAGAAAGTTTCAGGTATAAAGATGCAAAGTTGTTACATCACTCACCTGGCCTGCACGGGACTCTTGTTTAGTGTTAGTCTAGTATAAGAAAATGTTTAATAAAAATATACTCATCATGTGAAATTATTTTAACGAAACAATAAATAAAATATTAATTTTGTAATATTTCTAGTTCAATTTTTAAATAGAAAATTGACAAGAAAGTTTCCAAAATAGAATTAAAATTAGTTTCAATACGTAAGACTTTAAAAACTTTGGACATTTAGAAATTGAAAATTCATACTATCGTCAATAACTTATTTTATAATTTGATTAAGAATAATATCAATATTTTGTTATTTTAAACCTCAAGTTGTACATTAAAATCAAATTTTATCTTTAAAAATATAATTTTTTACAAATATAGTTTTTCATTATTATTATTATAGATTCATTAATATATTAACAGGCTTCATTCAAATACAGTAGAGTTTAGACAGAATCATGCTTCAATCAGAATATCAAAGTCAGAAATACGATGTTTCAGTAAGACATTCAGAATTTATACAAAGACCAATTTGAACTACAGTAGAATGGTTCTTGAGAGCTAAATACCTCCTTCCCCCACCAAAACTAAGGTCCGTTCTTCTGACCTTGGCTTAAGACCTACACATCTAAATGTGGTAGTCGACATATCATCTGATATTGGTATACATTTGTTCCAAGTTTGATCAAAATCCATTCCTATATGTAAAGTCATGTAGCTGACATGATTTGACATGGTGAATCCTATATACCCCTAAACTAAGTTTAATAAATATATTGCAATTATTCTTTGATTACAACTCAATACATGTACATGAATGAATTTATAGTTTTATACTAAAATAAACTATTTACCCAAGTGACTGTGTGCCAAAATCTAAAACCAACAGCCATCACAAAACATAAATACAGAAAAACACAACGTAAAGGAATGAAGCATTATATATCTAAGCTCAGGATTGAAGTAAGTAAGAACCAATTGAAAGTAAGCATATTCTGTTGTTGAAACAAGTACTTGATGCTGAAAATAATATGCAATATTATCAACCCTTCTTATTGTTGAGAGTGAAAGCACCTAGTTCGATCATGTTTCCCATAGTTTTCAATTCAAATTGTAAACAGTACTGACATTAGAAGAGCAATGATGTCATTCCAAGATACAAGTATCAACCCGTTCAACTGATGAGAGTGAAAGCACCTAGTTCGATCATGTTTCCCATAGTTTTCAATTCAAATTGTAAACAGTACTGACATTAGAAGAGCAATGATGTCATTCCAAGATACAAGTATCAACCCTTTCAACTGATGAGAGTGAAAGCACCTAGTTCGATCATGTTTCCCATAGTTTTCAATTCAAATTGTAAACAGTACTGACATTAGAAGAGCAATGATGTCATTCTAAGATGTAAGTATCAACCCTTTCAACTGATGAGAGTGAAAGCACCTAGTTCGATCATGTTTCCCATAGTTTTCAATTCAAATTGTAAACAGTACTGACATTAGAAGAGCAATGATGTCATTCTAAGATGTAAGTATCAACCCTTCCAATTGATGAGAGGAAAGAACCAAGTTAGATCATGTTTCCAATAATGACTGATGCAGAGTGTAAATTATAGTAATACGAGAAGAGTGATGTTTTCATTCCAAGATAGATGCAAACCATAGTGATGCATGTAGATCATTCATTATATGTGAAGATTAATTTATATATATCATGTTGTTTTGTGTTCATACAGTTTCTGTTGAGAAGAAGAATGTGCTCCTGTGTACATTGTCGGTGGATGATGATCTTGGTCGTTTTGGTTTAGATGTCGGTGAAGACACAAACGGCAGAGTCTGATATCCCTGGTTGGGTGACAGAGTGTGTCTTTTAGGGTCCAATAACAGTGAATCAAGTGATTTCTTATCAAAATCATCATCAACATGGAGATGGCATGGTGTATCCAAATTCTGAATTAGTTTTTAATCAGTTATATAAATACATGTACAACATATGTTCCATATATAAACAACAGAATTCAAAATTCCAATTTCTGATTTGCATTATCAAATGACTTACCTTATTACTTTTATGTATTGTATCATGACAATTTCATTTTGTTTAAATTCCCAATTTTAGGTGTTCTTAAGTGTCTGCTTATGAATCAGAGTGCTTAGGTTGGAATTACAGTATGACAGACCTATTATGAGGAAGTTTATCAGTTCACTTGCCAAAGTCTAGTGGTTTTCTCCTGGCACTCCAGCTTTCTCAACCATATCATAACTGATCAACCTGAAGTAAGTGAGAGAATCTTGACTTGGCATAAAGTCACATTACACTACTTCAATGTGAGTTTAAACATGGGTTGTCAGGAGAACAACATAGCTGATCATCACAATAAAAACATTAGTCCATCAAAAACTTTATCACTGGACTTTGATGAAGTCACAAGTGCTTGAATAGGACAAAATTAGTTGTTTTTATATTTTGTAGGGGTCAGGTTAACTATGGCCAAGAGAATAGATAAAACAACATAAACCTTACCAGTACTTCATCTCCTGTGTATCCTCGCTCACAAAGACTTAATGCTGTTTGTATAATGACTTCAAACAATGATGTAACTACTGTATTAACATCTCGTTGTATGTTCATTGTCTGAAACAATAATAATTAATCTATAATATAAGCTGAAATAAAGAAAACAACTAAGATACATGTACACAGCCGATATGACCACGCAGGAACCACGAACATGCCCCAACAATAGGCTAAGTCTCATCATGTGACAAGATGAAATTAAAAAATCATGGGCACAAGAGCAATTGGTGTGATTAGAAACCATGTTAAATGATACTGTCATACAACAATTTGTCTTTGGACATGACCAACAGTGTTTGATCTTTGCCATCAAATTGCGAAGAAAATTTTCATATATGATCCCAAAAATCAAATTTCAGATGGAATTTATACTGACTCTATATGAACTATTTACAAGAATAAGGAAAAGGATGTAATATGAACAGACTATTGTACAGTTTCAAAATTAAAATATTCATGTGTATGTTCAACTAGCCAAAGAAATGTACTAAGTCATAAAGTTTTGAAATTCTAAATATCAACAACAAAAGGTCCATATGCAATTACGTTGTCATAAAGAAGGAGCAGTATCATCCCAGTTTAATCAGACTTTCAGTTCAAATATCAAGGGTCCCAATGTAAAATTATAGGTCCCTAACAACAGACCTGAGGAATTTTGAACTTTGGTTATGTTTTTGCTCTTGACCATTCTGTACTCAATTTCTGGGACAATAAAAAACAAATTAAAAAAAAAATGTTTTTGTATATATGCAGCACTATAAAATATAAGCTACATGTATATGACTTAAGATCAAAGCTTATAATTGGGAAAATAGATCTGAATGCAGAAAATACATTTTCACGTTCAAGTTTACTTGTAACAACTCAAATACAAAAGAGCATCTCTCTGCTTATAGGTTTGATCACTGTTTGAAAAGAGGACGTCAACAGAAATCAATCAATCAATCAATCAATCAAATTTAAATTCTGATTATGTAAACACAAACTGTGGTTCACATAACTACTCATTACTCTC
The DNA here is from genome assembly GCA_021292105.1 of Anadara kagoshimensis. Taxonomy (NCBI): domain Eukaryota; kingdom Metazoa; phylum Mollusca; class Bivalvia; order Arcoida; family Arcidae; genus Anadara; species Anadara kagoshimensis. The sequence goes on from CM037862.1 coordinate 5,831,671, forward strand.
ACCACATGCAAATAAAAGAGTGAATACTTTGTATACATCATCATGTTACAGTGTCCATAATGGAACAGATTTAAAAAAAAAAACCCACTCCCAAGATGTTATAACTTTTAAATATGTTTATAAGTAAATTTAGGCCTAGATTTTACCAAAACCTTGAAGCAAGACTTAAATAAATGTAAAAAAAAAATTAAAACAGTATAAAAAAATTTAAACATCATTCTGGAGTCTGGTAATAATGTAATTACTTTTCGATATTTAGAAAATAAATATGTTTTTTATATTTGATGGATCAAAATAGATAAAAACACACAAACATAAAATATTTAAAAATGCAAATTTAAAACTGAAGCACTGTATAATATTGATAATAAAACATAAATGTTCCAAACCAGGCTTTAATTTAGCCACAATATATTTCTTTGTTTACATTTTCAGCAAATATATGAAATAAAACAATATATCATGTCACTCAAGCACATGGCAAAAAAATTTCATGTGATAATGTAGCCAAGTGACTTTGTAAAAACATGGCTAACGTGATAACTACCACACTTATACAGGAATATTTACCATGTCCCATGGGCTCAATGCCTAAATAGCACTTAGTGGGTGTGTGTGTGTGGGGGGGGGGGGGGGGGTGCACTCACAGTTTAAGCCCACAACAAACTATGATATCCATATTGACACACCAGTCCTATTCATGTATCATTTAGTAATACCAAGGCTAGTATAGCAATAAAACATTCTAGCTAATTGTAGCAGGAAATGGAAAAATTGCAGCAGTCTAACTTGAGACCTTCCCAATACTAACACAACCAACCAAGCTACCCGGCCATCTATCCAGCCCAGCCCACTACTCAATGTTTGGTGTTCCACAATAACTAAACAACTGACTATGTTTTACAAACAAAAAGGGTACTACCCTTTCTGTTTCTACTGAAATGTATAATTCTAGTCAGTCACTATTAAATCTTAAATATACACATATACTAAGTGGATTTCATAGTGAGCAACTGACCTCGAAAGATATGGTAAGCAAAATTGTAACACACAAGCATAAAATATAAACAAAATATATAAAACACACAATAAGCCAACTAGTGTAAACATAGAAAGCTATAATAGACAACATCTACATAAAAATACTACAAACTCTAGAGTAAAAATAGCAAAATATTTCTAGGTATTTTTATATACACGTAGCAAAGTACTAAACTAAACAGAAACACTCACCGATGCTCTATTAGACAGCCATGAAAGCTTGTGTGTGTAAAAACATACAGTTTCAATACAGTATACATGTATGTGCTATGTAACATTATAAATAAAGTGTACAGTTCGTGTATCATGCATGATTATATGTCAGACCATCTCTATCTGGACAGTAGAATGTGGTAAAGTTTGGAATACAAGTTTGCCAAAAATAAAAGCCAACTGAGAAAATTCTTAGTAAACTATCACACCACAAAATTATTGATAAGTATGATGTCACTGTATCCAAAATTATTCTGGATATATATGATGTCCGATAGTTCCACATTCCTTTTATTCTAAATTTCGAATACACACATGACAGTTGTAGACAGCTGAAAAGTAGGGTTCATACTCTTCCGGATCACCCAGCCTCACTTTCCTGGTAAAAGTTCATGTGTTAACTAAATTTGCCAGATTTGTGGGCCAATGTGCAGACTGTGTCTAGCTAGTATCAGACTAATTTTGACTTTTTATTAAGAACTTGGCATCGATTGCCGTTCAATGTCACATCATGGGATATTGGAGATCAAAGACTAGAAATTTATAATAATCTTATGAAGAGCTTATACTATCACCATCAATAATAGTTTCTATGACATGTAATATGTGATTTAATGTGTCCAAACAGCCAGAAAGGATTTTAGACTCTATGGATAAAATATTGTAATCTGGGAGCAAGATGGCTACTATTATAGGACATCACATCTACATCTACATATTAGTGACAGAATATACAGGGATTATCTACAATTTAACACAGAATATACAGGGATTATCTACAATTTAACACTATGTTCACATTATCCCAAAAGCAACAATGACAAAACAAGTCAAAGAAAACCTTACAGTAAATTTAAAACCTTAGAACTACTAGTATTTTGTTTACACATTTTGTTTTAGTAAAATCTTATATTTAAAGTTGTCTAGTTTCTCCTTCTTTGGCACATTTTGTACAACTATTATTTTGTTACAAGTTAACTGTCACTGTTAACAATAAACTATGTGTATGTTATTGTGACTGTGAAGTCTAAGAGGTAGTTCTATTTAAGCACATTCTGTGGTCTAGCCTTTTCACTTAAATATTGTAGATTACTTTAAAATCATCAGTATTAAAATTTGCATACTTACTTCTGAGCTTCATTTCGTGAATAAGTGTAAATTTGGCTATAAATTTTCGCAATTCTAGGAAGCAACTACCGGTAAGAGTCCTCCCAAAAGTATGCGTTAATGAATCTCTCACGATAACAAAGATAATCTACAGTAGTACTATGGATCACAAGTGCTCAAAATGTGGCATAGAAAGAGAAACTAAGACTTAATATTGTACTATAATCTTAATTCATTAGATGACAAATTAGACATGGTCAGCATTTAGACATTTATATGAGGAAAGAAACTCAACTGATGACTATTAGACATTTATATGAGTAAAGATTCTGCTTGGATCATTATACAATGTAGTAATACCTGTTTAAATAGGAAGAGGTTGTTCAGTATATCTCCAAGTGTCCCCGCTGCTTGTGATAATAGACACCGCCCGATCAGACAAAACTTAATCTGTGACAAACACAGTGGTAACAGTACACTTCTAGACTCTGTAATGTAGAAAAAAACAAAGTATACAAAAATTTATGAAACTACACAAACTAGGTAATAAATATGATAAAGTAATACATGATCATGAATTATAGTGAAACCTCGATTTATCGCCAACATTTGTACTGTCAAATTTTGGCATTATAAAAGGGTATGACAATAAAGTGAGGGAGCTTATGAGGGAAAATACTGAACAAGTAGATTATTGTAGTACTTGGTGAAACATGAGGTGGCAAAATTATGGAGGGGGGCATATGAGGTTTTACTGTATTAAGAAAAATAAATCATATTTTAGAACAATAATAACCCAAGTTATTGTAATGTTAGTTATCTCCCTTTACACAGAGCCTTCAGTATCAGAGTAGTGTTTAGTGCCAGTTTATGGATCATACTGCCTTCCACCACCTTGATTTGAATTCTAGTCAGGCAGATAAACTGACTCTCTGAATGCAAGTGAAAGAATTTTACTGGCATGCGACAAATACACGAAAAAAGCTTTAATGTAATTACATTGTACTCGGTAAAAAGCTGATAAGGAAATGAGATCTCTGCAAACTGTATGTATCTTTACTCAAAATCAATGTACATGTCCAAAATGGAGGCACCACCAATTGACTGATGACTACAGCACATAACTGCTATGTCTTGCATGGGAAATCCATCAACATTCTTCAAGTGAATTAAGAAACTTTCCCACACCATTTTTTGCATCAAACTTAGGCTGTGAAAGGCACTTACCGTCTTTTTTGAAGAGATCCGAGTTGATGGTTTCTTGTATAAATTCCATCTTGTTTCGATGAACATCTTCAGGTATTTCTCTCTTATTAGGCATTTTATCTATAACATCTCTCACGAGTTCTGCCATCTTCTGCTCAGTTATAACAGTCATTAGTGGTCCATACACTTTGTGTAAATTGGACAGAAGAGCCATCTACAATAGACATGAAACTCTTGATATGTAAAAATTGCTTCAAGAATTAATAAAGTGGCCAATGTAGCAGTGAGTTGAATTGAGTAATGGTGTTTAACGTCCAAGTCAAGGATATTTCCCTTATATCAAGACATCGCCAGCTATAGGCGAAAAATTAGAAATTTTGCCTGTGCGTTGCACTGATAGCAGGGTTCTTTAGCGTGCCAAGCTATACATAGGCACTTTTAGAATGCACATGAGGCTTTGTTTTTCAGTCCCATCTATCTTAATAACAAGCCAACAATTCTAATTTCTTCAGAAAATGAAAATCAGCCATTAAGAGTTTCTTTGTCACAGTGAGGGTTTAAACCTTTCAAGGCATCTCAACTATTAAAACCTGCATATAGAGTCTTTTATAAAATATAATATTACACATCACAATTAGATATTTTCCATTTTTTGTAATATTTTTACAAGACTTTAGTTTACTTCTTTCCATTGTCCAAATCATCAATTTCATTCATTGCAATTTCGGATCTCTTCAATAATTTTATACAAATCTGCAGTTCTGAAATTGTGTAGCCTTGGACCTCTGGTACATAAAACTTTTGAAACCTAAAATTCATAACTTTTCAGTGATAGCAAACTCTCTCGCCAAGACGTATTCAAAGACCCATAACTCTTAGAAAGATCACTGAACAGTCACAGGAAACTGACATGCACAAATACACCTACCAATTGATGAATGGAATGCAATATTCTTCAACTTCTCAATAATCAGAAAGTTTAACTGCTGAACGGTTCTCTATTGACAGGAAGGATTTACAGAAAAAGGTGAGTATATGACAGATATATACCTGAGAAATCTTCAGTCTGTCGTTTGTTTTAGATAACAATGCACCATAACTATTAAACAGGTCTGTTAGACCTTGGTAAAATTCTGGTCGATCAGCTGTTGTCATCATACTGAAAAATCAAAATAGTAACAATGGGTTATAATCATATTTCTAACATACATGCTAGGAGCCGAGATCTCTATCACACCCTCTTTCTGATTTCTCAGTTTTTCTGTGTGTGTGTGTGTGTGTCTCTCTCTTTCTCTCTACTCACATGAAATAACCAACATTCATTGTAAGATATGGTGATTAGTTTTATTGGCTTAAATGCGTGTTGATGTCACAACTACCTTATGATAGCGGCATCATTTATTAATACACTTAAATGTATCTGTTACTGTTTTGTTCTGATTATATATTTAGTATGTTAGAAAAAGAATCGATCACCACCTATTATGTTACAAAGAAAAATCTTATCTCAAAGTCTAATATTTTTTTTATTCCTGCACCAGAGATAGAAAATGCCTAAAAAGACTGATGAAAGATATCTTCATCTTGCACCCCTGTGCAAGATAGACTACATGTATATGCTAATTTATTTACAACAAGAGGCCCATGGGCCTTAACGCTCACCTGAGGAAGAGTACATATCTTATGCAAAGGTTCAATGGCCAGTGACATTAATAAAAGAGAATATCAAAATTTTCAGTCAAATAATATGCAAGTATTTTTGCAAATTAATGATAAGTATGCTATATATAACATATTTAAAGTCTAGCTACAATATATTATTTGTAAACAGCTAAAACATCTGTATATTAAAATGTGCATTAGGCCAATACCTACAATATTCCAATATACATGCCTATACCAGTGTGTGCCAAACTTTCAAAATGATTAATGGACATTCGGTCTGGTAAACCTAGAAACTTTACCAGACCGTAAAGTTTTTAACTGGACCAAAAATTCTTCAATAAAAAGAAAACAATTATTCGGTTTTGTAAATATTTACTTATATTCTCCTTTAAAACGGAAAGCTACGGGAGGCACAAATTATGAAGAAAATTTGAAAGAAAATTTAAGAAACATTGGATGGAGGGGCGACCATGGTTGCAATTTGACAAGGAGAAACGAGTCGGGTCGGGTCGAGTTAGGGAGGCGTAGCACACAATAATAATTTAAAAGGTCAGAATACTTTTATTTATGGAAGTACAAATAAATGTATTCTGGCCTTTTAAATTATTATTGTGTGCTGCGCCTCCCGACCCGTAAAATTCAAAGCAGTGTGTGCATTTCATTACACATTTCTCCTCGTCAAATTGCAACCATGGTCGCCCCTCCATCCAATGCTGCTTAAATTTTCTTTCACGTTTTCTTCATAATTTGCGCCTCCTGATGCTTTCCGTTTTATTGGTTTCCCTGGAATAGCTCCTGGAACGTATATCATTTTTGTAATAACGGAAGTCTGATGGCAATAATAAAATTCGAATTGGATCGGAACTATAAATCCGAATTTTTGGCGCTCTCTATTTTCCGAACTGGTTACCGGACATACGGTCCGGAAAAATCTGATTTTTTATCAGACCAGCGGTTATTTTATCGGACTTGTCCGACGATCCGACGAAGTTTGGCACACACTGCTATACAAAGAGTTTATAGTTTTTGAGATAATTAACCATTTAAGTATTCGTTTGCATCTATGACCTTGACCTTTGAACCTATGACCTTCATTCATATATCAAAATGATTGTTGTGCAAATGCCTACAATATTCCAATATACATGCTTATACAAAAAGTTTATAGTTTTTGAGATAATTAACCATTTAAGTATTCATTTGCATCTATGACCTTGACCTTTGAATCTGTGACCTTCATTCATATATCAAAATGATCGATAGGCCAATACCTACAATATTCTAATATACATGCTTATACAAAAAGTTTATAGTTTTTGAGATAATTAACCATTTAAGTATTTGTTCGCGTCTTTTACCTTGACCTTTGAACCCATGACCCTGATCTATGTATCAAAATGATCGTTAGGCCAATACCTACAATATGCCAATATACATGCCTATACAAAAAGTTTATAGTTTTTGAGATCATTAACCATTTAAGTATTCGTTCGCGTCTTTTACCTTGACCTTTGAATCCATGACCTTTATTCATATATCAAAATGACCATTGTGCAAATGCCTACAATATTCCAATATACATGCCTATACAAAAAGTTTATAGTTTTTGAGATAATTAACCATTTAAGTATTCGTTCAATTCTATAACCTTGACCTTTAAACCTATGACTTTCATTCACATATCAAAATGATCGTTAGGCCAATACCTACAATATTCCAATATACATGCCTATACAAAAAGTTTATAGTTTTTGAGATAATTAACCATTTAAGTATCCGTTCAATTCTATGACCTTGACCTTTAAACCTATGACCTTCATTCATATATCAAAATGATCATTAGGCCAATACCTACAATATTCCAATATACATGCCTATACAAAAAGTGTATAGTTTTTGAGATAATTAACCATTTAAGTATTTGTTCGCGTCTTTTACCTTGACCTTTGAACCCATGACCCTGATCTATGTATCAAAATGATCGTCATGTCAATACCTACAAATAACTGAAAATCCTAAAATAGCATTTTTTATCAAAGGTCAAAAACTGGGACATGACCTTGACCTTCGACCTTGACATCAATTGGAAGAAAATTGCAAGACAAGATCAACAGTGAAAACTCCATACAATTATCTTCAGCCGTTATGAAGTTATAACAATAAATGTCTCATTTTAAAAATTACGTAATTTTACGCAAAAAACGCGTAACCTATTTTTCGTCTAATTTTCATAAAAAACACAATTTTTATGTTCCCAGGTATGCTGAATCCAAATATCCAATCAAAATTTGCCTGCACCTTTTGGTTTCAGAGAAGAAGATTTTTTTGTCTTTTTGCTATTTTTAGTAACAGCGGCCATTTTGTTGGGCGTGGCCAAACCCCGAACACAATTTTGAAAGGCTGTTACCTAGGCATGATAATCACCAAGTTTCATCAAATATGACCCAGTAGTTTTGGAGAAGAAGATTAAAATGTAAAGTTTACACACGACACACGACGGACGACGGACGGTGATAGATTGCAATAGCTCATCTGAGCCTGTGGCTCAGGTGAGCTAAAAATTTATTAAGGAAATCAGAGTTGAATCGATAGGATAAGAACAACTTCGTAATATCAGATTTATGTGTTATAACCCTTACTTGTGGTGTCAGAGAGGAAAATCTCAAAGTGATTCCTTATACATCTAACTACAGCTTGTTTTGACTATAATAGACCAATAATTTAAGTGCCACGGTTTAATTAAAACAAACACAAAAATAGACAATAGTAAAGAAAACTGAATTGTATACTTACTCTTGTAACTCTCTGGAACGTACTATTAACCTGAACAACTGCTGCATGACCTATATCAAAGTAAAGAATTTGTAATGTAATCAAAAAAGTTTTAGAGTAGAAATTTATGCGTTTTTATACCAGCAGTGTTCAATTTAGGATTTTTTAAGAAGGGTTCATTTTCAAAATATTCTGTCTGAAACATCACATCATCAATATTTTTGCAATTAAGTAATACCAAATATGGTCCATTTTGAGGCCTTAAAAACTGGAATTATTTAGCAAAATTTTATTCATCTTACACCAACTGTGACATAAAGCTTCGATAGTTAAGGTCTGAATATTGATGGTAACCCTGGCAATGCCAGTAACAATGTTTATTAGGACAAGTAATACTTATGTCTGCCCTCTACTTCTTTGTATCATCTAGACAAAAAGAATTTATTATAGTGTCCAACACTGTTAAAGGGGTGGAGTGGAGTTTTATGCACCAGTCCATATCCTTGAATTTATAGCAATGCAGTAAGGTCAGGGATAACGGAGGATATCAAGATGCCAACCTTCTCTAAGTGAACTTACAAACTCTATCCCAGAGTGTGATTACATCTAAGGGAATGAGAGGTGCTGTGATCTGTAAGATGACGCTTTATACCACTCAATCACTGAGGCCTTCAGAGGCAAATCTTTCAGCTTGAATATATTAACCGGTAGTGATTTAAGAGTTGTTAGAACAGCTACACCTATGCCTGTTCAGTTATTCCATCAATAAATTAATTAAAACCCCCTAGCATATGATGTTGTCTTTTCTGTACTTTGTGTTCATAAATATATCAGATGATATAGCATTTACCTTCAAGGCCATGGCAGCAGTGAAGGGTCCAGCTTTTATATGATTTAGAATTCCTTGCGAGAAGCACGACATCAGATCTCTGTAAAACAATAAAATGTACATATGTAATTCTTTTTTAATTTATTTTTTTAACAAATACACCATTAACATATTTATACATTTATTATCATCAACATATCATACTTTAATCATCTCTAAGAAAATTATACATTGATCTTCATGACGTTTAATAAAAATTTATAATTATGAATCTGAAATGTCAACCAAAACCTTACCTGGTCATCACAATTATCATTTTTTCAGGATTTTTTTTTTTTTTTTTTTTTCTTTTTGTATTTGGTCTACTAGTATCATACATGTTTAAACCAGGGGTCCGGAAACGGTCATATTTGCCGGACATGTCCGACAAAAAATTATTTTGACCGACGTGAAAAATCGCCAGTCGGACATTTTTTAGTTTCGGACATTTTTAATCTTACAACAGAAATATTAAACGGACAAATCAGTTTTCGGTCCGACAAAAGTAAACTACCGCTAGTCTGTCTGTCGGTCTTTTAAACTCTACCTGACTTCACTAAGTGTATTGTCCTTACCACGCGTTTACCTGTCAACAACAGTAAGATCTAATAATCAGGTGATTGTTTATTAATCAGTAAATACCTGTGGACTTAAGTAGTCGCGTGCCGCGTGTCTTTTTCTTTTGTTTCCCAGTCCTTTCTTTAAACGTGTGTTTGTTTAAAAATAAGTGCATGGTCGTAACTGTGTTGATTACGGAAGCCATAACGAGTGTCGGTCAAGGGTGACGGTTTGTCATCAAAGAGGTTCCACGCGGGGTGTTGAAAATTACCTTCTACGCGCTTTGTGACTGTTTCTTTATTAATAAATAAAGAAACGCGATAAAATTTTATTTTAATGAAAGTTTCCGCATTAATATCTTTCATTCACATAAATATATTGGAACCTCGTCAAGCAGTTCCCGTTATATCGTGATTCGTGATACCTGAATTCCTAATTTAGAACCTCTCGCGATAATGTTCTAATTACAATTCGTGTATCTTCGGAATACGAAAATTCCCGATTGTTAGTAAACAATATGGAGGACGTGCAATATCAAGCATCGGTGACAGTAACGAATAACTGATAATAACAGCATATCGCGGAAGCTTAGAAAAGCAGTAAACGTCTTAGTCTTGTAACAACACACATGGATTAAAATTGGCAATCGCGGTAGCTCAAAGAAATAGGTTGATTTGTTTGTGAAAATAAAATAATCCACAACATGCACTGCACGCCTAGTCATCCCTGTGCCGACGACCTCTTTTTTTTTTTTTTTTATTTATTTATTTTTTTTTTTTTTTTTTTTTGCTTGTACAAAATGTTCGACAGGCCGGACCGAAATTTCCGAAGCCCTGGTTTAAACATATGTCTTGGGAACAATGATATCAAGTTTGAAATCAATGTATTTTGAAACAAGTTAAAGTTTGCCCAGTCTTCCAGGAAGAGTCATTTCTTATTCAGGACCATTCATAGAGTCATTTTTTGAGCACACCGAACAGAATAATGTATGACCTAAAAAATATCCACTAATGAAAATCATGGTTCCAAAACAAACATATTAGGTTTCATATAACATCCTAGTGAACTCTACTGCAACATCCTATACTGACTAACAGAATTCTCGACCACTTCAAATACGATCAAAATTTTAATATGTGAGAGCATCTGATTTGCATCCTATGCAAGCTTTAGCATAATTCTTTCACCAGAAATATAAACAGAACAAGATGGAAATGGTTTTCTGTGGGTGACAAATAATTTTCTATGTTTTTGCCATACCTGTAAGCCACAGGAGACGAGAATGTCTCTGTAAAGTAATTCTCTAACACCGGGTTAAAATTCTCAAATCTGCTATCTGTCAGTAGATTTAACACATATACCTAAAATTTAAAACAGTGAAAACATGTATATGCAGTACATATAACACAATTCAAACTTTTTTTGAACATTTGAAAAAATACTTTGAACTTTGAATTATTAAATTATATACAGTTGAATCTCGTTATCTCGAACTCGGATATCTCGAACTACCGGATATCTCGAACTTTTTTAAAAAGTCCGAACAGAGTTGTTCTTTATTAAACCAAAATCACTCCGGTTATCTCGAACTCGGATATCTCGAATTATCGGATATGTCGAACAATATTTTCGTCCCTTTGAATGAAAATCCTAGGAAAATTACACTCGTTAACTCGAACAAAAAATTTAGGAAAATTAAATTTGTTAACTCGAACAAAAAATTTAGGAAAATTAATTTGTTAACTCGAACAAAAAATTTTGAGAAATCAAATTTGTCAGCGCCTACAGATTTTTTGGTAGAAAAAACACATTCCGACACAAATAAAATATTTGACTGTCGGCCTCGTGTTGATTTTAAAATTACAACATTGCACTGACCTCCCAATTTCCTTAAGCCCTTAATTATTATCCCTTGCATAAGCAATTAAACCATCAAGGAGATTAGCAGGTGTTATAGCCAAGCTGAACATGGCTTCCGAAAACGCGTGATGTGAACATTACTCAATATAACCGGAAGCTTGGGATGATTAAAGTAAACAAAGCGAAACTGGTATGGAGACCAAAGCGGACTTCACTATTTGTCGGCTAATAACAAGTAACAGATAATCTCTCGATTTTTTATATACTACATTCTCAATTATAAATACAAATAATAAATAATGCAGTTTTTATATATCATGTTTGAATGCATACGATATAGGAGAAAACGGCAATATACAGTTTGACAAGATAAAACTGGAACGACTTCCGGTAGGCGTGTACGAGTTACTTCCCTTTTGTTGTCGTGTTTTTTAACATCGGTTATCTCGAACTCCGGATAAGTCGAACTTTTTGCATTTCCCCGTCGAGTTCGAGATAACGAGATGCAACTGTATTGTGATAAAGAGAAAGTCACAATACATGTAGATTCCTGCAACAGTAACAGTGTAACATAGACATTTCAGACAAGGATGCAAATTTTCCTGTGACATCATCAGAATCTGTGATGGCTGTCTCGCACTAGAAATTTGAAATACATCTGTCTCGAACGATGGTGGGATAAGAAAGTCATTGTAAAAATTGTAGGAAAATTCTGACTAATATGCAAAAAAGATATAATCTTTATACTTACTAAAGCTTGAAATATCTTTACTTTACAACATATTGTTTCATCACTTAACATTCCAAACAGAGCATTCAGGATGTCTTGTAAAAACTGATAATATAAAATTAAAACTTAATAATCAAGAGACTACATTATTAATATTCCAATCAATGAAGGGATCCTAAATACTGATCAATCTTGGGTAGACTCATCGACAATCAGAAGACTAACATCAGATTCTGTTGATTTTTGACATGACAGTATTTTAATCATTAAGTTTTCACATTACTGCTTTTCACACCAAAATAAAATTCTGACTGAAATGGGATATCATTTGTCCCCTCAACAAGCCCAAACTAGGAAATACATATTTTTATGTGAGTGATTAATATCAAATAACACTTGTCCAGTGATACACTTTTGTTATAGAAAGTAATTTATTGTAATGAGTAAAATACATTATTATATCTCAGTTTATGATACTCAAATTTGATTTACCTAGAATAGGTCACCCCTGGAACCCCTTATATCACTTGTTGGGTACCCTTCATATCACCCTCTGGAAGCCCTTATATCACTTGTTGGGTACCCTTTATATCACCCTCTGACTTTCGGAAATCTTTGAATACATAGTGCAATAATAAACTGTCCAGAGTTGTTCCAAATTTGTATCTATGTACAACAACAATGGCGGCCTTTCATGGAACCAGCAAATTTGCTGCAATTTTTTATTTAGCATTTCACATCTTCCAAAGATTAAAATCACATGGACCTCATTAAAATAGTTAATAAGAGGCTGTTAACTTGTCTTTATTATTTCACCACCTTTGACTCACCTTTATAATTTCACCACCTTTGTGGTATCAACTCACCTTTATTATTTCAGCACCTTTCAGTTTCATCATTGCATCTATACTTTTCTCTATACTGTCTTTTGATGAACGCCATTTAAGAATCCCAAGTAAATCCCCTAAAACAAAATAATACATTATGTAGATATAGAGGTATTTATAGCCATAAAATATTTTGCCGTTAACAATTTCCTGGTTGAGGTATAGTTAAGAAAATACTGTAAACATATTTCTTTTTGCAGTGTACCAATTTTCGCTTATTTCGCTGCGGTTTGTTTTGCTCAAAAATTAATACCAAGCAAAAATGTTATTATTCTTATTATGTTATAGTGCATATTTAAAAAACGTGAACATTAAACTATGCGGATGTATCTTAATCTCCTATACTGCAAAAATAAATACAAGTAAAATTAAATGCGTGTACAGTAATCACAATGCTCAGAAAATGAAAATTTGTAAAATAGTAAGCTTTTAAAAAACTCTGTACAATTCTAAATGTATAATTTGATATAAACATTGTATTTATGTTATTAACTTCTATATTCTTAAACCAGTTTCCTTAACGCTCACCTGAGGGTATGCCATATCTCATGCAGATATTCAATGGACAATTAAAATAATTACAAGGACTGTTTTAATTTTCAGCAGTTAGGACGTAATGCAAGTTTTTTTGCAAATTAATGATTACTCGTCTAAAAAATGCTATGGTACATTGTATTATCTAAGGTCTAGCTAAAGTAAATGTATGGACAGCTAGTAAAAAGTACAAAGGCAAAAAATAGCCCTTTCATTATTCGTTTACATCTGTAACATTGACCTTTGAACCCATGACCTCATAATGAGCTCTCAGGTGAGCTAAAAATATCAATGAATTTTAATAAAAAATAGCCATAATATAATGATAATATAACTACAGTAAGTGGGGCCTTGGTGGCCAAGTGGTCTAAAGTGCTGACTAAATGATGACAGTGCATCTCCTATAGTACCGTAGGGTTTTAATCTTACATTGAGAAAAATGCTAATGTGACAAGGTTTGTCAGTTCACTTGCTGAAAGGTCCATAGCTTTCTCAAACACCCTAGATCTGACAGCCTTGATATAGTGATAAATCTTGACTGGAGTGTAAAACACCATTCACAAATCCACCAATCAAATACATTAAACTGTTTAGTTACTCAGCATCCCTGGTACCTACTTGTTTGTGTAAATTTAGTAGAACACAGTTTGGTGGTAATTGTAATGTTGTCCTTCCCATTCCTGGTGTACGGAGATGATGGTGACATGGGTCCGCCCACAAATACAGATTTAGGTCGTGTGTCTCCATAGTCATCAATCAAACATGGCAGGTTGACATAATCCTTGATGTGCAGCTTACTTAAATTTTCACACTAAAATCAAACAAGCAAATTCAGTGAATTAGAATCCTCCGTCAGCTGGTTCTGTTTTTGTGATTTGCACTTATGTTTAAAGAGCCATAACTCTGATGAAAATGGGCAAACAAACTCGGATTAAAGAAGTATGCATCTCCTATTTATGATGATACTTTGCACCAAGTGCTTCACAGTTTTGGAGTGAGTGAGTAATGGTGTTTAACGTCCCAGTCAAGAATATTTCACTTATATCGAGACGTCGCCAGCTATAGGCGAAAGTGCAGAAATTTTGCCTGTGCGTTGCGCTTATGGCATTATACAGCAGGGTTCTTTAGCGTGCCAAGCTCACCATGACACGGGACCTCGTTTATTTTAAGTTCCCATCCGAAAGAACTGTGACTTTCATTTCGTAATGCCGAGTGCTTGGCGAAAGAACAGTCACTACCCACTTTCAAGTCTTGGGTCAGACCCGGCCGGGGTTCAAACCCACGACCTCCCACTTACGGAGCGAGCACTCTACCAACTGAGCTACCGCAGTGGTTTCACAGTTTTGGAGAGTAAGTGCAGACAAGAATTTCAGATGGACCGAAGGATGAACCAAAGGAAAGACAGAAACTCAAATTTAATATCCCCCTCTTTCTTTGAAAGGCAGGGGATAACAAAGAATGATGCATGTATATGGCAGCATCACAAATTAAAACATTAAATAAATTACTTGTCAGAAACTACTGGGTTAATATAGATTTTATGAACCCTGGATACTCTACATAAACCTTAGAAGAAGCTTTTGACAATGTATGACAATATAGCAATTTCATGGATGTCCATAGGGATTACAAACCTTATACATGTATAAACATAAGTACCGGTAATTTATCTGATATAACTAAAAAAATACCATTGGCTTCATCACTATGACATTAAATTAGACATGGATTACAAACCTTATATAAACATAAGTCATGTGATTTATCTCCTATAACTATGTCATCTTCATCTGTTACCTTCAGAAAACAAAATCCATAGGATCGTTTTTCTCCTTTACCTCTAGCTGCAAAAAGTAAAAAAAAATTAAATTAGAGTTGTGCAAGTTTAAAAATGTAGAAAAACATACAAAAATGGCCAGTTTTAAACTCCAACCAAAATATGGAAAAGTCTTTCATCAGGTTTATTTCTATTATGTTGAGATAGATAACACATCATTATCTTTTACTTTGCATAAGTCTTTAATAAATTGCTATTTTTAAAATTTACTGACTTATTTTGTTTAATTATGTACTGTGGCATTACACTTTGTATTAACTTGCATATTCTATAACCAGGGTTGCTGATGATACAGTAGAACACTGTTCACTATAATTTAGCTTATTTCCTATATACTGCATAAGAAGACACATTAGCAGTAGGAAATTTTCCCTGTTTTTATCTTCTAACCTATTTCGGGGTAAGAAATTTTCATGGTTCCCACTGTACATAGCGTATCAACGGAAATAATAAATTTTTCCTGAGAAGGTATATTCACGGTACAAGTCTTATCGTAAAAATCAAGATTATTTTTTCTTCACAAATGTTTCTTCTTCTACAGAAATGAAAAAGAAATACATCATAGAAGCCAATAGTCATGGTGAAATTATTATACTTACTGGTACAGTGAAATATTTCAAATCTTATGTGAGATCCTGGTAATATCTCCATTGGCAATGATATCTAAAATATTATAATTAAATCATGCATTAAAATAAATGTTTCAGTCATTATTATTATTATTATTTATTTATTTATTTATTTCTGAATGGGATTTAAATCTAAGCTGTAAATGGTGCTGTTATTATTACAAAGTGATTAAATACAAAAACGCAATGCAATAGAGGTGCTCTTGGTAACAGAAGGAAGATACAAAGAAGACAAGAACATAAATTAATTCAGGACACCCCCGTTTATCCATTTATGAATTAGTAAAAATTTACTTTCCAGACCACCTTGGGATACAGGGGGTGGGGGTGTTGTGGGGGGCACCTCTTATCTCTACAGCATATCCATTTCTTCTGGGTTTTTTCCTTGTAATCCTCCCCTTGATTTGGAATTTATTTACCCCACTGTAATCATAAAATTGTGTTAAACAAATTGTAATTGTAAAAGGTCAAATATAAACAACATGTTTACTGAAAATAAATACTTATTAAAAAACTGATACCATATTCTACCAATGAAAAATCAAATAAAAAATACACAGAAAATTAAACTGATTTCAAATAAGTTTTAAAAATGCATGCATGCACAATCAAATAATTTTTACACCAAAAATAAGCAATAAATTTTGTACAAAAATTAAAATATCTTCATGATTTATTTTTTTAATTTTTGACTCACTTTAAAATCGGGTTCCTTAAAGTGAAGCTAAAGATTAAACAAACAATACTTATACAAAACTCACAATTATTATAAGCCTGATATTTAAATGTTCACAAAATAAACAAGAACTGACAATAAATATGTTCACTTGAACCAAAAGTCCAAGATAATATTTAATAAAACTTTTAAACATTTTCCAATCAAAAAGCTTTAACATATACAGCTGATGGTCACTCACACGGATGTTGAAAATAAGCTTAGCAGAACATTCCACAAACATATCAATCATAACTTTTATCATCTCTGGTTTGATTGGAGATGTACATCTAGTCAGTCATGATGACGTCTTTATCATTCTAAGTCACAAATCAGACATGTACGTCTGCCCTTCATTGTAAAGCCGCATTTGTAAATAATTACTGACAATTACAGTCAACACTGCATCACAAAACTTGCAAAATTGTCACAATCAGCTGAAACTTAATAGTTAGTTATAATATTACACATGCACAGATAAATGTCCACCATTATAAATATCAACTTTACCCTAAAAGTTTCATCCCATTTAGAGTTATTGTTGTGGTAATACACGGAGGAAGAAAAACTGTCTTCAGCATCCACCCCACAACCATATGATATAGAATTCTGAAATACAAAAACAATAATACAATCTCACGATGCATATAACATTAAACATGTATAAACAATATGACTTATCTTTTGACATAAACAGCCAAACCTGTATATAAATAAAGATCACCCAAAAAAACTACAGAAATATAAACTTTATAAGCAGGTAGTTTATATATAAGGGTTCAATTAAGTTGAAATGTTTTAAGCAATGGAACTTTAAAACACTGGTATTTATGATAAATGGTCTTTATAAAAAGTTAATTGCAGTGAGGAAGAGCTTTTTGGGACATAAAATTTATTCAGGGGAACAAAAATGGACAAATGTTTCTGAAAGTAATAATTGCATTAAATCTATAAAGTTTAAGTTGATTAAAACTAATTAATTAATCTAATTAAATTTCTTCATACAAACCTTTATCTGAGATCCATTCTTATCAAATATTTTAACTACAACTTCTACATTTTTCTGTGACTTTTTATTGCCTCTTTCAAAATCTGCACAGACTAATGTCACATACAGATCATTACGAACCTCTCCTGTAACAAAAAGTAATAAAATACATCCATTTACATCATCTTTCTTAAGGCACAGCCCAAAACTAAAATTGTAATGAGCAGGAACATAACAGAAATTTGAATTATGTGAATTTGATTTATTATTGACTTATGCTGTTACCCCACCCCATCTCCAAGTTAAAAGTCTGTCCCGAGCCATTAGGCCCATCAGGCCAGAGCTTATCCCGGTTTCGGTGGCGTTAAGCGACTGAGAGTACAAGACTCTCCCCTGAATGGGACGCCGGTCCATCGCAGGGTTAACCCCCAGCATTTTGCTTGTACTCATTCATTTTTCGGCTGAGTGAACTGGAACAACATGAAATTAAGTGTCTTGCTCAAGGACACAACACATCGCCCGGTCCAGGGACCCCATCTCCAACTAATGGCTAAAGTTATACGATTCAGAACCTATGCAATATGAAAGTATTCAACGGTACAGTAAAACCTCCTTAAAAACCCCCTAAATAACTATGGTACCTCACTTGTCACCACAAATTAGTCTCAAATCCCAAAATAGATTTTGATTATGTTTTTCTGTATATCTCCCTTGGTTTTTTACTGAATCATTATAGACATAACAACAACATCAGACAAAACAAATGATGGCAATGAATTGAAGTTTTACTGTACACACTTTCAATATGATTTTGTTAATGACCATATCTACACAATGAATTACAAACAATTAAATTAATAAAGTAAAGTAAATAATTAACAGAAAATTGAAAAAAAATTCATAAAAAGCATGACACATGTATAATAATCTAGCAGAGTACCACGACGATTGTAAAAGAGAGAAGAAATTTTAATGACATTTATAATGTCATTATGATTACATATATAACATTAAAACAAAATTTTAGCAATGCTTATGATCTTCAAAGCAAGTACCAGTGAATATAACCCATTGTGGTGTACAATTCAAAATTATAACCACAGTTCAGACTGCTATTGCATCGGGCACAGGACATTTGAGCAAAAATTAAAAAACTCCTAGTGGACATTTGAGCGACGACTTTAGTGGACATTTGAGCGACAGATTTTAAACATTACCTGTATTTTACCATGGACATTTGAGCAACAGTTTAAACCTACTTACTGCTACAGTATGTAGTAGGGTAGAGATAAATGTTGAAAATGATGAAGTCAATCACTACAGATTTGCATTTTGCAAGTACCCTTGGATTTAAATTTTGGGCTAGAACAGATATGTGAATTTACTTTAAGCTTTATCCTGTAAATTTTACCATATTTTAACAGTCTTATGAAACATAGTGCTAGACTTTTAATGGACTTAATAGATTTGAATTTGGTGCTTTTCAATTACTTTATCCTGCTCAAAATCATACTTCCCATGACATCCCTGTGATGAGCAGGAGACAAGGAACTTCAGTCAGAAAAATGGCACTCAAATGTCTACAATATATTTGGAATTTCGCTCAAATGGGTTAAAATTCTGTTGCTCAAGTGTCCATTACTTTGTCGTTCAAATGTCTGTATATTTTCGCTTGTTTTTCCTATGCTTTTGCTCAATGTCCAATGACGATTGCATCCACCCCAACCCCTCCCCTCCAAACACAGTTTACTATGTTAAGTTGAAGAGTATATTCATTTGGTGCATACTATGTGATATCTCATAACATTAGTGCATATTAGCTAGTTTCCATGGATCACATAATTTGACATGCTCCTTAAAAATGTTATTCACGGTACACCTGGTATCTGTATAACATGGGTTGTTTTTTTTTTGTTTTTTTGTTTTTTTGCAAAAACTTGAGAAAGAAGTATTGATCAGCAGACCAACTTTCAAGCTCCTGTTTATATTTCTGTATTCAGATAGTATAAACAGACAGTGATTTTCTGAAGACTGTATTAAGTGGCACCTTGTTTATCTGACATTTCTGTAATTGTTCATGGAAAATTTACATAAAAACAGAATTCACTATACATGTATACTACAATATCATTAAAATTTAAAAGCAAATTAACTTAACAAATTGTCTAAAACCGAGAAAAAAAGAATTCAATTACAACACCAAAATTTTCTACAATGTTAACATTAAAGTTTACCATTTAATATTGACTCCACAAAGTTTGCTAATTCATAATATAAATTTAAAACATGATATTAAAACAATTGAAAAATTAAGAGAATTCATCTAATGAACTCATGAATTACATGATGATCACTTACAGACGATTATAAAAATTAATCAACTGTTGCTAACAACTTAAAAGTATTGTCAAACTTTATCCTGTTGATAACTCAAGTTTGAAGACACTTTTATATTTTTTTTTTTACAAATCTGAACTAAAATCGATTTTGTATGTGATATTATATATTATACTAGTTTTAATTTGGCAGCACTAGACAGCCATTTCCGAATACAATTCCTCATCAGTAGAGCTTTGTACAAAATAATGAAACCAAAATTGTTTATAAAATTTTCACAAAAAAAGTTTCAATCAAAGATGAATTCTTGATATTCATCATGGTATGAAAATTCATTTTTGACCATTTTTATTTTTGTGATTCATAAGTATATCGGTAAAAATAATATAAAATTTGTGCTCTCTAAAACTGAGAGTGATATGCTGTAAATATAACATTTATAATTAAGTTCAAACAGTCAGGCATTAAATATTTCTATGGCAGTAGTTTCCACACAAGTCTGCAATTTAACTTCAGTCTAGAGAAGCGTTGTGATCCCTAAGCCAGTACTTTGAACTACTTAGCTTAAGGCCCCCCTCCCTACCACTGGTAATTGCAGAAAAAAAGTCATCAAGGGAGATAAATTTGCAAAAATTTGGGAACAACAAGTACCTGGATTTATGATATCGGAGAATGATGGTTTCTGTATAATGGCGATTCCTTTGTTAAATAATATTGGCTGCTCATTTCTAACCGTCTGTAAATCTCCATGGAATATCTTAAATGACAACATTAGACCTGAAATAGGAAAAGATAAAAAAAAATTTAAACTGTCAAAACAAGATCAAACCTAGCTAGCTACAACAGTCTAAATCACATCTGTGAGCTTCCTTCTTATTTCATTGTGTTAGCTACAAAACTAAAGTTACTGGAAAAGCAGTTAAACTCAAATGAAAATCTAAAGCACTAAATGAAAAACATTCAAATTTGTCTATCAGTAAACATTAAACCAGTTGCTGACAAACAAGCCTACACAACTTCATATAGAGGAAGAGATAAAAGTGATGTCATATCCACTTTTTAAGCAAATAGGATTTGCTGATTAAATGTATGAAATTGGCATCTTTATTTCACATGTCAATCATTGCTATGGAGAGTGAACAAAAGATTAAATGTATGAAATTGGCATCTTTATTTCACATGTCAATCATTGCTATGGAGAGTGAACAAAAGATGGGTGTTTAATACACCTTGGCTAAGGGTTGCTATGGAAACTTTACTTTAAAAAGATGACATACAATTAGAACCATTTTGAAAATCATCTGTTTCACCTAACAATGATTGCTGTAAATAAAAAATAAAACAGATGGCAGACTAAACAGGAATAGACTACAGTAAAACCTATATATAGAGACTAACCACAATACCTAAGACATTCAGACATCAGCACTTAAAAATGAAAGTTAGAGAGTCCTTTAGAAGAGACTTTAAAAACTAACTCTGTGTCACAGCAGGTGAGGCATGTTAAAGACCCCCCTCACATTGTCCTGAGCAAAATGCAAAGATAAACATTTCTGCCACTTCACCTATATCTGGTGATGTCTCAATATAAGTGAAATATTCTCGACTGGTACATAAAATCCCATTCATTCAATAATCAATCAATACTGTTTCACTTATGGGGAACCCTTTAGGTGAAACAGTACAGTGCTAGCTTTACAAATGGGCGACTAAGGGTAAGTGTACCTACCAGATGTGACATTCTTTTCCTGTGCTGAGGCACTGATAGCTAGTTTATTAGCTTGACCATATAATCTCTTGATTAAACTATCATGTAGTTCAGAGAAGCCAGATTCACTGCTGTCTGTCACCCTGAAAATTATACAAATATAAACATGACTTTAAAATTACAAAAGACATACACTTGTAAATCAAAATGATATTAAAGTCCAACAGCTAGCGTGAATTTGTGATATCCCTGTAAACAACAATAAGTGTGATTACAAACCATGTCACATCAAATCACTAAACCACTGATAATGAGGTATAACTAACTGTAATTTTGCATTCTGTAGTTCAGTGGTCTGAAATGTGCACACAACACCTATCACCACTTATGTTCAAATCCCACTCAGGACAGATCCTAGTGTGAAAAAATTGTCAGTCCGCTTGCTGAAGGTCAGTGAATTTCTCAAAGAGCTCCAGGTTCCTCAGCCATCCCAAATCTGACTGCCTTGTTATAAGTGAAAACATCTTTTTTGGGCTGTTAAACATACACCATTCTCTTTCTCTGCTCTCTGACATTAAAATTGTGAATAAACATTTTCATATTTGGGTTCAAAATCAAAGAATGTCTCATTATAAGTGAAATATTCTTGACTGGGCCGTTAAACATCAATGCTCAACTCAAAATCAAAGATTTGAAACAAACCTTACAGACCCAATGAGGTACAGTTAATATTACCAGATTGTTTTTCATGTGGGTGAGAAATTTAAATTGGAATATAAATCTAAAATCACTGTATCTGTATGCATTAAAGATTTCATAGTGACTGACTAGCTGAACACCTCAATTAAAACCAGAGATGCTTTTTAGAATTTTCTATTCTGTGTATGACTCTGCACTGTAACACATTCAGTGTTCTTTTTTCTTTCAATAACATTATTTTTTGTTTATTAAATTTTTTGTTAGTTATTGATTTATTAGGATCAAATACTCACATTTGAACTTTCATAGAGCATTCATACTCCTCATCATGTGATGACATGTGTTCCACTTCTTTCATGCTGACAACTGAAATTATAGAAATGATGATACTGTGAATGTATTTAATTTTGCATGTATTTATTTTGAGGTATATGAAATTTAGACATATCTGCATATTTTAATTTTTGCATTATTTAAAAATGTACTACATGTATAACACAATAAACATAATATAATTTTCGCTCAGTATTAATTTCCATGCAAAACAAATTACCTTGAAATAAGCGAAAATTAGTAAACCCCTAATATAAATATGTTTACAGTAGTGTTAATTCTATTTTTGTGAGTTTTCATATATATCAAATAAGAGACCTTGGTTGAGAAAGAAGTAATTTGGTTCACATTCTTTCCTGTATCACATTGTTGTAAGGTGTGGTAATAATCTTAAAACTTCACATAAAACTTAAAATAGTCCAAAATAATGACACAGCCATTGGAAAAGTAACGCCACCCTTTCAAACCACTCTTTCATCACAGCTTTACAAACATACACTGTTATTGTATTTTTTGATGTATTAATTTTTGCTTATTTCATGGCTCACTTTTTCCACGAAAAATAAAACAGCGAAAAAGTATCTTTATAAGAAAAGTGCATATTTGCTGTCAAACTGTGAAAATTAATGCTCAAGAAATGGTCAGACTTCATAGTCACGACAATTTGTACCAGCAAAAAAATTATAAATCATAGTCTACATTAAATACAGTACCTCCAACACCATATGGTCGTCTATATATATGTGCCATTTTTCTGTCACTTAAGGTTTTACCTGCAACACAAAACAAGTCAGCAATGATTACTTACATTAAAATGCAGGATTGTTTTTATTTAAATGAAAACCATGTTTTCTGAGATTGATTGATTGATTGATAAAATCAGGTTTTACATCCTAGTCAAGAATATTTTACTTATATCAAGACATCACAAGCTATGGACAAAAAGGCAAAAATTTGTACCTTTGCAATGCACTCAGGGTAATGTGCAGGGAGGGTTCTTTAACATGCCAAGCATGATATGGCATGAAGCATTGGTTTTTAAGGCCTCTTCTGAAGGACCTATATGTGTGTTAACTAATTTTGATAGAAACATTAATTAATTTTGACAAAAGCAGCAAAGATCTGAAGTTGATGGTAAGAAAAAAGTACATGGCAAGAATAGGTACATGGTGAGAATAGGTACAATGTCAGCTTGGGATTAACAAAATTACCTTGCTCAAACTTGAGTCAAAACACACAAGTGCCTAATTTTGTTACAAAAATGTAAAACATTTAAAACAGACAATTATGTGATAGGATTACTTACCATATCTGTAGATTCTGGCTACAATGTATAAATGTTTTTCTATATCTTCTGCTGACAACTCCTACAACAAAGAAACAATACTGGCAAATAAACACACTATTTATTACATTTGTAACATGTGTCTTGAGAAAATTCTATGTACAACTGAAGTAAATACTGGCAATATTACTTCTTTTTTGTACAGATTTTAATAATTTTATTTTCAAATGTACAAGAAGATACATATATCGGTAGTTTTTTGGTCAACTGTGGCCTTTAACTGATTTTATTTTTTGTGAAAAATGCTTGTAGTGGTGCCTCATAGGTCAATTATGGCCAGATGTAAATGATTATTATTTTTATGATTTTAAGTTGTATGATATTAAAAATTACAATTATTTACATTTGATACTTAAATTGTAAGATATTTATTATTACTATTATTATTATTATTTATTATTATCATATAACTTACAGTAAATAGACCATAATAAGTATCCAGTTTATCCTGGTCAAGAGCCAATCCATTTTTATTCAGATGAACTTTAAACTGCTCACTGTAAGCATAAATCATAACAGGAATTATCATATCATTATTGAATCCACATCACCAAACTAGTGTTAAGGTAAGAACAAGGTAAGGATTAGGTAAGGTAAAAGTTACTAGTATGTGCTTGCTAATGCTGTCCACATAGGAACAGTAACATCCCTGTCTTGTCTCTTCATAATGGGGACCTATTATGGCTACGGTGGCCGAGTGGTCAAAAACACAAGCTTATGAAACAATAGTGCTTCCAAACTGCAAATCCAACACAAACATATCCTAGTGTGAAAAAGTGATAAACAATTGTTCAAAAATGACAATTTCAATACAGATAGGGTGTAAAATATCATACTATCATCAATACCTACACCTTCATAATGATATAACTGGGATCAGGCCCAATTATAAAACTGGGTCAAGGCCTAAGTATAGGCCAAATAAACTATTGTAAAACTTGGTCCAGCCCTATATATAGACCAGGTGAACAATGTAATATTGGGTCCAGATCGAGGTATAGACAAAGTAAACACACACTAGTGACTACTTACCTGATAAATTTTCTTTCAGTACTGTGATAGAGACTAAAATAAACCAATGATTCATCTCCGACAAAACACTGAGAACTTTTAAATCTGACTAAAACATGACAGGTACTAACACCTTTACCCTCTCCACTACTTCGTGAAGCACTCACTGTTTTACGTCTTTTAGGCTAAAATGGACAAATTTAAAACATGAAATAATTACATTAAACAGATGGCAAATTAAGGACCAATTTGAAAACTTGCATAGCGGCCATGTTGGATTTATGAGACACTTAATTCTAGGCACTAAAAGTGTCACAACTATGTCATGATATAAAACTATACTCACGGATATGAATGGTATCTCATGAATAAACAGACCAACTGTAATCTATATGAAATAATAAAATTTTGAACATTTATTTCAGCATTAAATATAATTATCTCCAGTTGTGAACTTGTCAACTATATGTGAAATTTGAAGTGTATAGAAACTAAAGCCATTAACAGAACACAACTTTCTACATGTGCATTGGACAAGCTTTCTCAAAACAGGTACAAAACACAAAAACTTCAGCAATTGGTTGAGTAGCATTCTCTCTCTTTTTTCATTTTTGTTTTCTGTCTTAGCTCGCTCTCTCTCGCTCTCTCTCTTTTTTTTTCTCTCTCACTGTTAGGCAATGTAAGAGATTTGTCCTACATCATTGGTGGTGTGTGATAGAGCTAATTATGGTCCCCAGATCAATGCCTGGAGCATTTCTCTCTCTCTCTCTCTCTCTCTCTCTCTATTGTTTGTTTAACTCACCATTAAAGCTTTGGCATTTTTTGAGCTCTCTAAGTGGACCCTGTATAACTGTATAATACTACATGTATCTGTATCTATCTGCTCTCCGTTCACCCTCGGAACAAGATCCATTCCAAGATTACTGAAAATAAAATAATACAAAATTTCTGTGAAATACCATTTTATTTTTAAAGACAATGATGACAATTTTGTTTTTCGAAAACAAAAAAAATAGCAAAAAGCCAAAACAGGGTTCGTACAGACATTTGGACTCCAAATTTAAGGACTTTTTAGGGTCTTTTTAAGGGTCTTATTTGCAAATTTAAGGCCTAATCAAAGGGACAATTTTAGCAAAAAAATATTGCTGCAAAGGCAATCAATTTAATCAATACAATTATTATCATGTCCATAGTAATGACACTTGAAGTGCAGGTTGAAGTTAGGCGTTCGGGAGGGCCAGGTACCTTTAAATTGCTCATTTCAATGCAACTTATTAATTAATTTATTTATTTGTATATATCAGTCTATTCACAACAACCTAAAATAAATTGTATATATCAGTCTATTCACAACAACCTAATATCAAAATACAGACACCCAACTGGCCAAATTCAATGGCTTTTTAGGGCCTTCAGGATAAATTCAAGGGCTTTTTAGGGTCAGGCTTGTTTTTAGGGTCTTTTTAGGGCAAACCTCAAAATGTAAGGACATTTCAAGGCCTGTACGAACCCTGCAAAACTGACATACGGTACAGCAATAGGCATAGCAATAGAAAGTGGAGCCAACAACCTGGTTTTGTGTTGCTATGTGAGAGTTCTCCCCGTAATTCTGAATAAATATTAACTATACATTGTAAGAAATAACAATTAACAAACTGCAAGTGGAGGTTTATTTAAGACTGGTAAAGGTTTGACCTAGACTCTTTGTTGTGGGTCCTCTGTGGTCAAGTGGCTTATAACCTGTGCTTACCAATCAATGCCCCTCCCAACACCTTGGTTTGATTCCCACTCGGGTATATCCTATTGTGAGAAAAAAATTTCAGTTCATTTATTGAAGGTCGGTTGTTTTCTCCAAGCACTCTGATTTTCTTCACAAATCCTGAACTGACAACCTTGATATAAATGAAAGATTCTTGACTGGGGCATAAAAAACTGTTAATTAACTCAAGACTCTGGGTCTTTCACATCGAAACTAGTTGAACCAGAGGAAGAGATATAATCCATCCAATACTAAAATTTGATTTTAAATTTTTAAATCTAATGTTTATTGTTTTAGTTTTATCCATACATACCTATTGACCCAATCTACTAATGCTGCTATTTCTAATTTGAGTTCTTTTGATTGATCATGTGACAAGGCATCTCCGACAAGTTTCTTTCTATATGTAATCAACTCCTTCATCGTAGACACCATAGACTCTAATGTAGCAGAGCATCCCTGTAAAGAATGTAGTTAATAAAAGACATCAATCATGCTTGAGTCTTTCACAGAACAAATAACAAACTTTGTTTTGTCGACCCTAGATGTTCGCCACTATACCAATTGATCAATACCTCTTAACGTTTGTGCGGAACATTTTGGAAAATGTTATCATCACAAATTCCCACAATAATGTCATTTTTAAGGGAAACATAATCTTTCGCAATTCCATATCCATTTGAATAAAGTATTCCCCACAAATGTTAGAGGGTATCATGTGGTACAGCAGCGAAGCCCATTTTCAGTGTCATTGTCAATGTCCTCTGTATCGCCAATGATGTTGAGTGTTGTCAGTGATGTTGACAGTGTCTTTAGTGATATTAATAGAGTCTTATTTTTGACTTTTTTATTATGGTTAGTTTTTACTATTGATGAAATATTACTGTTCAGCAAAACTTTATAAATAATAATAATTCATAAATTATTTATGAATTCAATTTCTTAAGAGATTTGTAAACATCTTTTCCTTTACTTACTGCTGTAAGATAATGCTGTTTCCATGTTCCCCACCATTCTCTAAACACATAGGTCATCTCTTTAACCATGGAATCTTCCAATGGTGTAATTGTCTCATATGGACTGAAAAAATGTTAATTGGAAAAATATGCATTAGTATATCAATGATACAACAAAATTTATGACTGCATCAAGTAGGAATCCGTCAAAATCTCCAGTTTTAAATCAGGTGATGACATACCAGTACTGAACCATGGCTAACGCATGCCAAACACATTGTTGTTACAGCATCTAGCTGAGCACAGTGGTCAACCAGTTTTTATACTAGAAGAACAATAGGGCCAGCGATCCCTTAGTTTGCCAAATGACTCCATTGTTTAGGTCTAACTGGACCATATTTAACATTACATGAATACAAAAAAAATTTGCGTTATGGTGTTTTAAAGTAGTTTTTGAAAATGACCCTCCTTTGAAAAATACCAGATTGAACAATGCTTAACAGTAAAACTGACTACCTCAATTTAAGTGAAAGAGTCTTGACTGGGGGTGTAAAAAACCTTTACCACACTCCACTGCCTCTTCTTTAGCACTGAAACAATAGTACTTAGGAGAAAATCTCCTGTTTTGAAATTTGACTTATAATCTGATAACATCCGATTTGTCTGGTGAAAACATTTCTCCAGTTTATCATGTGATTAATACCTCTTAACATTTGTGTAGAATGTTTTACATCACAAACTCCTGCAATAATATTGTTTCTACATGATTATAATTATATTACATACCCTTCATTGTCAACTTCACATTCTTTTATATGAATCAGACATCTTGGAAATATACCCTAAAATATAATAGATTGACAATCAAAACAAAGATGTGACAAAATTGTCATGATCAGGTGCCCTTGGTTGAGCTAAATATGGGGAATTGTCTCCCTGAGGGAACATATCGGCTGGGTGAGGGAGATAAAGATGCCAAGGGGAGGCAATCCTCCATATTTTCCTCAACCAAGGGCACTATTAACTTTATTATATTGAACAAAAAAGCTTTCCCTTTTACATCTTATTCTGATAATGTGGCTACAAATATGATTATTTCTTTCAGAATATTTTGGGGGTTCCCAATCAGGATTGAGGGATATCTACAGAAGTATGAATAAAGATTACTCAGTAGTTTCTGTTTCTGTGCTTTGCGGTGAACATTGCAATATGCCATGGCAATGCTGACTGCTGATTAAAACATTGTGAATTGTTTCATACCACATGATTAGAAATTGGTTCATCATGACCAATAATAGTTTAAGAATCATCCATGAGTTATAATATGGGCCCTTGTGATATTGGCCCGAATATTATAACTTTGTCTCAAAAAAATTAATGTTTGTGGGCCAACTTTTTGGTCTTAGTTGCATTTTAATTAAAATTCAGTTCAAGCTCTTTGTCATGTTTAATATTATCTTTGACTTAATACTGATCAAATTCTTCAAACAAAATGCATCAAGATGTGTTATAATGTTGACCCAATTTTTGAACACATGGCCAACTTTTTCAAATCCTGTGCCAGGATGACCAAATCATCTACATTTCTTGATTAAACACAATATAGGTTATGACAAATAAAATATTTTTAACTGGGACATTTAACCCCATCAAATAGTAATAATCAGATTAAATAACCTGTAAACAAGATTAAGAGATTAAGATAATTCTGAATACAATGGATAGATACATCGGTAAACATTAATGATAGTAAAACAATAAGGTTGGAGCAGAGATCAACTGATACAGTTATTATGTTGATTAGGATTTCTATAACTTTATGTAACTTGTTTACATCTGTATTCATAAATTAAAAGTTAACAAGTAGCTGCAGTGTGTTATGTATAAGGTATGACATATACAAAGTGGCACAATTCTGACTCTGAGTTATCCATGAGCACCTGCAGTTACAACAACTAGAACTGTCTCTTGACTCAAATGGCTGCCTACCCAACACTGACCTTGTAACCTTGACCTTTGACTTATGCACATAAATTTGGTATGCAACACATCGTCTCATGTTGGTTTACATTTGTGCCAAATTTGATCAAAATCCATCCATAGACATGGAGGATATGGAGCAGACACGATATTGGGACGGACAACCAGACGGACAGACAGGGTGATTCCTATATACTCCCTAAACTTCGTTTGTATAAATACAACTGTTGGGAGCAATTAAAGACTTGTCCATTCTGGTCAAGGAATGACATTTCTGTTATCAAAATCCTACTGTACACCATTACACATCTATGAAAATGCTATAAATTTATGTTTGCAAATAAAAGTTATGAATACTCTAGCCCAACAATGCAAACAAAAGTGTTCACAACAAGAAATAAATGATATTAAGTTACTGGTAAATAAAAATAATTGTATTACCTTTAATGCTTTGTTTTTCAAAGAAAATCCTCTGTACCACCCTGAAATAAATACAAAAATTCAGGTACGTTATATTGAGTTAGTCATTGTTAGTGGATGAGCTAATTAATGGTATACATTATGATGTTGAAGATTTAACAGTAATTTACTGTCTGACTTTCTAATATGAAAGTCTTATGACTTCATGATAGAACACCTGCATTTCATGTGGAGTAATCTATCAGGAAAGAGAAACAGGGGCCAGCATAACAGACTTGTATAGAGGCATTAATGCAGAGGCAAATGCTGATGGTAAGACATGGGCTGAGCTAAAGACGATCTTCCAAAATTGAGAGGTGTGTCGTTGCTATCCTTTGGTCCCCCAGGGAATTAAGAGGTTTAAGTCAAAGTAAGCCAAGTTCTACACTTAGAATCAGATTTTGTGCTACTTTTTGAAAACATAAATTATAATTTGATTGAAGAAGAGTCCCATGTACAAAAATGTACTATTCTGACGATGCTTTACAGTATACCTGAATTACAATAGAGTTAGATTTTAATATAATATATAAGTCCCATATAAGTATATATAGTTGGTATGTGCATCAATGCATTATACACAATAAAACTGGTTTATTGTATATGCAAAATTGCAAATATGACATTTTTCTTCATATTAGAGAACATATAAGTCAAATACAAGAGCAAAGTCAATTTGTAATGGCATTTAGCTACATGTACTTGAGTTTTATGAATTTATAATATATTCATCCATTGATTTTGTTACTTTTCATTCAAAAGCTACTTTTTCTGTTTAAGACTGGGAAAACTGAACTTCTCAACTATAGCAATGAAAAACAAGCATACTAATCCATGTCCAAATCACAATTCATAAGCAAAGTAAAGACTTTGAAACTGACAAGTTAGGTAAGACACATGAACTTCCACCAGGGAAGTGAGGCCGGGTGCTCCGGAAGGGTCCTCATTATAAAGGACTAATCAAAAACAAACATACTTATCCATGTCTGAATCACAATCCAGAAGCAAAGTAAAAACTTTGGAACTGACAAGTTAGGTTAGACACATGAACTTCCACCACAGAAGTAAACTACATTATGACATGCTAACTATAGCTGGGATCATCATTACATTATATGCATATATTGGGACAAAATATCTAAAATTTTGTTAGCAATGCCACCTAAATTAAATTTGCTGATATATCACTGTTTTCATAAATTTTTGTGGTCAACTTGGGAATTTTCAGTCATTTTTTCCCTGGGGAAACTACCTAATGGTATAGTCATTAGTAATTTTAGTAAAACTGTCACATCAAATGTCAGGTATTTGTTGACAGTAACTACTGACACTTGCATAAAACAAAATTTAATTTGTTTTCACAGAAAGTATAAAAAATATTAAAAACACAAAATAAATGTCTTTCTCTAACTTTAATATATGTTATAATACTTCCATCTAGAGATTAAAATTCCCTTTATAAACCATCAAAATATTCATTTATTTTCAAACTGAATTGATGTTTAACTGCTCTAAAGATAATTTAAAAAAATAAATATTTTAAACTATATGATCTAAATTTTGAACATGAACCAGCATACAGTAATATTCAGCAATATACAGTGAAACCTGTCTAAATCTGTACTCCAATTTGATCTTAGATTAATCCTTAAAGATAAATTAACTTGCACTGGGTGAAAAAAGCTGAAAAATTAATTCTGATACAACATTTATCAACATTATAACCAACTACCAGTATACGGTACCAGTACTACAAAATTTGTCTGAAGATTCCTAATTTGATCCCCTACCTATCAATTCTATGTAAAACATTTACAGAAATATGAAAGATGGCCTTAGTCTGCCAATATTTTAAAGATTTTTTCCAATTAAAATCTATAAATTATAGCAGAGGGTCCACATGGAATCCCCGTAGGACAACAGGTCAGTTTAAAGTCCAGATTATATGTACTTGTCTGCTTGTTCTTTATACAAATCAAAGTTAGACAAGGATTCACTTGAGCATTAATAATTTCAGAATTTATAATACTGACCAGATATCTATTAAATATCTGACATTGGTGAATGCCGCTAGATAAATGGTCACTATTAATGACAACAGTCAATACCAAATAAGACAGTTAATATCACAGACACCTTTACTACTAATCAATCACACACACACAGATCTCCATAATGATCAGTAGAGATCAATCCATCAGGACAATGCATGGTGCTCAGGTGGGAATCAATGTCTAATGTTAACTGTCTGATATACCGAGCCGCAATCAGAAAATAAAGTATCTGTAGTTAATCAGGACTGAGTTGTTACCTAATCAAAAACAAAAAATACTGATCCTAGGGATGATGTCAAATAACAACCCCAAAGCAAAGTAAAAACTTTGAAAACTTCACACATCATGTTCTGAATTTAATAACAAAAGTGTTTTATTTATTGATATGTAAAATTATTGAAAAACTGATTGTATGATTCTTTCAACATTGCAAGGTGATATCATTCATTATCAGTTTAAGACACTTTCAATCATCTTTCACTGTTTATCAGAACTTATAGTTTCCAGAAATCCATAGCAGATGTGATGATAAGTGATGATGATGATAATGATGATGATGATAAGTGATGAGGATGATAATGATGATGATGATGTTGAAGATGATGATAATGATGATAAGTGATAATGATGATGGTGATGGTGATGATGATGATGATGATGATGATGATGATGATGATGATGATGATGAAGATGATGATGATCATGATGATATAGTGATGATGATGATGATGATGATGGTGATGATGATGATAATGATGATGATAAGTGAAGATGATGATGATGATGATGATGATGATGATGATGATGATGATGATGATGAAAATGAAAATGAAAATGACGATAAAATGTATAGTTTCCAGAAATCAATAGCAGATGTGATGATAAGTGATGATGATGATAATGATGATGATAATGATGATGATAAGTGATGATGATGATGATGATGATGGTGATGATAAGGATGGTGATGATGATGATGATGATGATGATGATGATGATGATGATTATGAAGATGATGTATACCCCCCTCTTTTTTGAAGCAGAAGTATAATAAATCAAACAAAAAGTTTAGAAACACCTGAAATGTGAATTGAAAGAAGTTTTCAGCAACAAGCTCACAAAATTTCAGTGCAGCCAGCTGCAAAAATGACCAACAATAGATTTTGGGAAAACTTTTAATAAATATTTAGTTTGACTGGTAAAATGCTCTCATTGTGTCTTTCTTGTCTTTCCGTGAACAACAATCTACTTAGGGGAAAAGATTAAAATCAAAGCTTTCCATTTGTGCTGCTTTGAGTCAAGTAATGTAAGGTTCAAACTGGTAACTACCTGCAGTAAGTGTTTTCTTCCCATTTTATTAATCTGATGACAATTTATAAACACTCTTACCATCAGACTGTGAATGACCTATACAAGTATTTTAGCACAATGAGCTTACTGGACATAACAACAACAAAACCTCTTAGGTATACTGTGTCAACTTTGACCAGGCCGTTTGACCTTTAATTTAAATAGTACAAAGTGTTAATTGACTAAGTCATTTAGAGAAGACAGCATGTTTATTACCATAAACACCTGGTACCCTGTATTACTATCATCTATCCTTACATATATATCAACTTTATTTAGCTCCTAAATTACACAATGGATATGTCTGTTTGAATTTTCAAATTAAAGGTCAAACGACCAGGTCAAACTTGACACTATACTGTCTAGTGTCTATTCTATTTGTAAGTGTCAATCCTCTGGAATACCCTGATGTACATTACATTTGTAAGTGTTAATCACATGTGAAAACTTGATCATATTACAGACACCTCCAAATGTCTAACAGATCAAAATATCAATAACAACAGCTGATTAAAACTGACTTTCAAAACCAATAGATGTAAATATTGTCATCTCTTAATAACAGAATACAGCTACATAACATGTACAATGTACTCGGTAATAGCATGGAAACCAAGACACAACATTAGAACTTGTTCAAGCAAATTTTACACATGAATATTTAGACCTTAGTAGAAAAAATTAAATATCAACCTTGTTCTACAAAAGAGTGAACTAAAATATTTGACAGACTGCACAAATGGTGACTAGTGAATCAAAATGGCCTTGCAATTGGTGGCAGAGGGGTCTTAAGCATGCACCTACGAATCCAAGCGCCTCTCACCTCCTTGGTTCAAATCCTACTCTGGACAAATCCTAGTGCTAGTGAAAGAAATTTTGTCAGTTTATTTGCCCAAGGTCTGTTGTTTTCTTTAGGCACTCAGGTTTCATCCAACATCCATGAACTAACTACCTTGATATAGGCGAAAGAATCTTGATTGGGGTGTAAACCACCTTTACTCCACTATTAAATCAAGTTTTTACTATACATATACATGTATAGTATTTTATTCTCAGGGTTTTATAACACATTTAAATTGTTTATAGTCATAGATTTCTGATTTAAAAAATAACTGGGGTAAAAAAATTAGATAAAATGTAACGAAAACAGCCAATGATAAAACTAAATCATAAGACACCAGTAAGAATGACTTGATTTTTATGTTGTCCTCTACTCTGTAGACATATACCTGTATATATATATATATATATATATATATATTATATATATATATATATATATATATATATACAGATTTTGGTTTCATGGTATAAATGGAATTGCTTCCTTGTTTTGTCTGACCAGACTAATAGATATGACTGGAGATTTAACTTCAGCTGGGAAATACCCTATTTTTCCCTTTAACCCAGCAAATCATAAATAACATCCTTTTACAGATATATACTATTATAATATACAGTAGGTATTCATAGGTAAACAACAGTGACCTGTCCACTTAACCTTTCATTAGAAATATTCATATATGATGATCCATTGAGTACACAGTAGTGACAGTGCAGTTAATACCTACACAATGAATGTTTCCTATTTTGTAAACAAAATAAATATATGTGTTTCCTATACATAAGTGTATTGGTTCATAATGAATATTTAAATTAAAGGTCAAGCAGACAGGTCAATGTTGTTTGCCTATAATACAGATGTTTACCTTTATAGGTATATAGTGACCTGAGAATCGAGGTCAAGATAGAACACAAAGCTCTCAAGTTCAATGTTTTAAAATTTAATAAAAATACAATATTCTGGGTGTCTAAATGTTATGGGACTTATTATAAAACCTTTATCTATAGAATTAATATCACCGTTAAAGTGCAATTATCCGAAGATTACGTAACTTAAATAAATATTACATGTGTGACTTACTGTGACAGATTGTACTAAAATCAATTTTTTACAACCCAAAAACAGAAACTAATATGTCAAAAAATAAAAGACAGCAATGGGTGACTACCAGTATTATATTTACACCTCAATGAACAGCAACTGTCAACAGCTGGTTCTTTTGTCAGGATTTGATGAATATTATGTGTTTTAACATGAATACCATGTAAAGTATCTGAGGACAACCAAATTTATCACAGCTAGACCTGTAATACTGTGGTTTATAGTCTGTACCGGTACATGTGTTTGAAGACTGCTATGATGAGTGGAGTAATGGAGGTTTACGCCCCAATCAAGATTATTTCACTTATATCAAGACAGTTAATTGAGTTTAGGGATGGTGGAGGAAAATGGAGTGCCCAGACAAAAACACCAACTATGAGCAAGTGAACTGACAATTTTCTTACACTATTATCTAGTCAAGTGGGATTGATTTGTGGATATTATGTGTAGCACTATATCATCAACAGGAAGTCCAAAAGTCTGTGATGGTGACTAACAGGTCCAAAAGGCCTTGACAGTGAAGAGGCCACTGTGGCCTAATGGATAAGACGTCAGTCTACAAATCCATGGTCTCTCACAGCTGTTCAAGCCCAACTCAGACTACACTTGGGAAAGTGAGCTTTCCTAGCAGTTGGCCTTTACTGGTTCACCTGGTATCAGTATAATGTGACTGGGGTAGTGGTACTCTTGTCTGCGGCGTACTGACTCTTTGAGCTAGCATGTTAAAGTCGCCCCATGTGGGCGCTAGTACCAAGCAGACCATAAAACACACTCACACTTCACAAGCATACACGAATTTGTTCATAGATTAATCCATAGATTAATAAAATAGTTCTCGTCTCAAATAGCTGAAAAAAATGCTGATGCGACATTAAGCATTATTCAACCAAACAACCTTGACAGTGACTAACAGTTCCAAAAGGCTACAACTGTGACTATCAAAAACTGACCAGAGCAGTGTATCATAAAAATAGTTCTGCATTTGCTCTGTCAACATTTCACTTAATACTGTAGTATAAATTCAAGGCATTCCTGTAATGGTACTGATCAGTTTATCAGTTATTTCTGTCAGTGTTGGACAAAAACATCCAAGCCGACAGTCAGATAGGGAAGGATTGGTTACTTTTTTCATAGTCTTCTACAATGAGATTCACCAGTGTACCATGTGATACCCCATAATGTTTCTGCAGTATAATTATTTCTGTTGGAGATGTAATCACTTCAGTTAATGTTCAGGGATTTATCAGGGTCCTTTGGGAAAAGGCCCTAAACTAAAAATTGGGAAAAACTATCAACTTTTTGCTCATTTTGGGAAAACTTCGACATCAGTTTTGATGCCATTTAATAATGAATAATCTTTTTCTGCCATTAAGTGTTTATCAGTGTTTAATTTAACTCGATTCGAGTTTGTCATCATCGTATTTTGCCACTTTACTTTCAATCTCAATGTCAGAAGTCGGTATACTCATGGTCTCGAAAGCCATGTATTTGATGTGGAAGCGGTATTTTCATGTTGTGTTAAAATAATCTAGAATCTTTTTACTTGATTTTGCATCCTCTGTCTTGAGGCGCTTTGTATAATACTTGCTATTGTGTGACATTATGGAGTTATTGAATCATGATCTTTTAAGTGTATATTTTAATTGGGCATTTTCTCAGCCCATTTTGGGAAAAAATCAATGTTTATCCATTGGGAATGGGGCCGAATTTCGGCCCTAAATAGGCCCTTGATAAATCCCTGATGTTTTAACGTAAAAATAATGTTACTCAATGAGTTTCAGCGTAACATTTTCCAAAACATTCTGCACAAATATTCAGGGGTAATTATCAGGTGGTATGCTGGTGAACTCCAATGAAAATACAGAAATATATTGAAATTATCAGATAAGGGCTGGTTGAAAATTAAGACAAATTTCCAACAACCAAATATAATAGAAACTTGACTGAAAATTGTTTAATTCTACTCAGATGTTATCTTGCTTAATGAAAAGAATTGTGAAATCTCTAAATCAAAATGCACAATCATATATATATATATATATATATATATATATATATATATATATATATATATATAATATAATTTGACAAAAACGCAAATATATTATGTTCATTCATTCTTTACCAATACCTTTTATTAATGTCTTTTTAGCTTTAAATTTAATTGCTGTATAATTATTTTGGTGTGGTTATTTTTATCTGTTCAGTTAGTACACCATGGAAATTTCAATGTCATTTTGATATAAATCTTAATTTCCAGCAATTTACAGACACATTTTATTGCAATTATAGTCAAACAGGGATAAAGATTAGCAGGGGTCCAGTAGCCCATGGGTACTAAAAATTAGTCTGGGCCCCTTAATTTTTACACATTTTAACTATTTGTTACTATTCCAACTTCTTTCCTAAAGTCAGCTGGGCCACTAACTCAAAATAGTTAAGCTTCATCCCTGTCAAACCTGCCTTAAAAGGTACTTCTATATAAAAGCCACCTGTCTTTAAAGGCCAGTAAAATTTTATTCTAATTGCTCTTTATTTGTGTTATTTAAACCTGTATATAAGGGTCAATGATCTACCCATACAGGCCACTTTCACTGGCTTCCTTTGCAGGCTTGGCTGTAGTTAAATTTTATTGCAATTAATTTAAAATTTTGCAAAAAATTCACACAAATTTATGAAAATTCAATAATTTCCTTATATATAAACATAATTAGGTTATTATGACTTAGACTTTTAATCTATTCATGATTTAAGTGTTAATAGGACATGAATAAATGTGACCTACAAACAGGGTTGTATTAATAAATAATAAATATAAATACATTTCCTGGTTAAAATCACCGTTAAAGACT
This sequence comes from Anadara kagoshimensis, assembly GCA_021292105.1. Lineage (NCBI taxonomy): Eukaryota > Metazoa > Mollusca > Bivalvia > Arcoida > Arcidae > Anadara > Anadara kagoshimensis. The sequence continues at coordinate 5,870,069 of CM037862.1, forward strand.
TGTTAGGGTTATACAGGAACAAATCAATCTATGAAATATCTGAATTAATAATATATCGGTATGTCAATTGGGAAACCCAAGGGTATTTAGATTGAAAGTCCAGTTATCGTTTTAAATGTTTCAAGATACATGTAATTTCAATCCAAGCTAGATCTACCTAGACAACTGACCCTACTAAGTTCAAATGGTAGACCAATGATGCTTTTAAAATCTAAAGTTGTACTGGTGTGTTTGACCATTGACAAGGTCTGACCATACCTTAATTAACTTAAAATACATCTATTCTATCAGAATCTATTTGCAAATTTCAATAAGCACACTATAACATATGAATTTCCGAAACTTTCCTGATAACTGGTAATATCTTGATATAAATGAAATAAATCTTGACTGTGCATTAAATCCCCTGTATATCATGTTTAATAATTTAGTTAATAATTTAGACTTCATATAAGTAATTTCTAAAACTTTACCTATAACAGGTAGTCTCTTCCTATAGATATGTTTCCATTCCTGGTAGACAAAATCGCCATTGGCTACTAAATTCTGAGAAATTCTTTCAAAAAGTAACCTATTTTAGCAAATTTGTGGAAAAATACTTTAAAGGGGACTATAATTTCTCAAATTTTGGAAATTTGGCTACTAATTATTTTAAATTTATGGAAACCTAGCTATAGCAGGTAATGTCTTGATATAAATATAATAAGTTAATAATTTTGACTTCATTTAAGTAATTTCTAAAACTTTGCCTATAACAGGTAGTCTCTTCCTATAGATATGTTTCCATTCCTGGTAGCCAAAATCGCCATTGGCTACTAAATTCTGAGGAATTCTTTCAAAATGTAACCTATTTTAGCAAATTTGTGGAAAAATACTTTAAAAATGACTATATTTTCATGAATTTTGGAAATTTGGCTACTAATTATTTTAAATTTATGGAAACCTAGCTATAGCAGGTAATGTCTTGATATAAATATAATAAATCTTTATTAGGACATTAAATCCCAATCAGATTGACACCTACAAAGGTGACTCTGCCAGGTCAAACATGTTGACATAATGATATCTCTATTAAAACTTCCTGTATATATCTGAGATAGGAGACGTAATATATCTTTTTATCCAGTAACCTCTAACCTGGATTTCCTAAAGAACCAGGAACTAACTTTAAGTACCGGTATATATTTCCAAATCATTTAAATAAAAGATGCAATATGATGATGATAATAACGATATAAATGTTTAGTCATTCATCTTTTATGTCTACGTATATAGTCATCTTTAATTTCTCTTTTAATTTTTTTTCTAGAAAGTACTGATACTTTTATTTAACTTGAAAATTCAATCATCTTCAAGAATGTGTAAAAGTCCCTCTCGTTTCCTTCCTTTCTAAAATATACCATCACAGATGAAGACAGATATAACATTAAAACGAAAAATTACAATGTAATAACTTTTATCAATAAAAGAATAAACATTTGGATACATTTATTTAGTAATAGTAATTTTTTACAAACACTTTGAAGCAGCGTGGTCTGAGTAGTTCAGAGCTTACCAGTAGTACTTAATTCTTACTAGCTGAAGTATTGTTGACAGATTAATTGATTTTGATAACGACCTGGCATAACATCCCATTCCAGTCAATATACATATATAGCTTTATTAATGGTGTGATAGAAATAACCCATGAATGGAACACTCATAAAATAAGCAGTATTTATCTTGGTCCAAGTAATCTGAATTCTGTTTCGTTTTTCCAAATTATTATCAAATAGGCACATACACACACATTTTATTTTTGTATATAAAAAATAAATTCAATTTTCCCTAAGATGAATAAACAAAACAAGGTGTCAAAATTGATCGTCTAAATATTTGTCATTTTCGTCAAACTGTGGTCCATTTTCAAATGCTGACCATATAGAGACATGGTCAGAAGAATTTACATTACCGGTTAATATTGATTTTCTCACCAATATTGGAGTGATCAGGCCCTGAGAGGAATTCAAACTGCTATCAATTTTGTTTACCAATATTAGAGTGATCAGACTGTGAGAGGAATTTACATTACATGTGTAATACTAATTTTCTGACCAATACTGGTGTGGTCAAATATTAACATTTAAATCATCTATTTTATGACCAAGTCCAGTGATGTGGTCAACAATAAATAGGAGAAATTGTGTCACACATACTATACAATGATATAACTATTAATTTTGATTACATAACTAATAACTATAGGTCACTATGACACATGACTATCTGAATCATTTTAATTGTTGGTGGTATAAAGATACACATGCTCCTTTAGTTCATAGTACACCCCTCTATAAATATCAATGATACAATATAAATGTATCTCTATATAAATGTACTGGGTATTCTACTTTACTCCCCTTAAAGAAGTGGAGACAAATAATAAAGTTTTACACCCCAGTCAAGATTCTTTAACCCATATTGAAGCAGCCAGTTAGTTCATGGATGGTGGAGGAAACCAGAGTGCCCAGAGAAAAACCACAGACCTTAGCCTTGGGCAAGTGTTTCTCACACTTAAGGCTCTGTCCTGAGTGGGATTTAAACCTAGGCGGTGATAAGCACTGTGATCCGCAAGCATGAGCTTGAGTCCACTAAGCCACTGAATCACCTTTTAAATCATTTGTGTCTCACAAAAGTGTTTGGTTGTACAGAGATACATGAACTCCTTTGATTCATACACCCTCTATAAATATCAATGATAAATGTAATGTATTGTACTTCAATATAATTGCAACTTTACTTCAAACATTATTCTCTTAAATAGTGAATGAAGTAAGGGATTTAAAAGTCTCCAGTCAATATAAGATTTACTTATATAGTGGTGTTTAGTACATGGATGGTGGAGGAAACTGGAGTGCCCACAGAAAACCAACTACCGGTACCTTTAGTAAGCAAACTGACAAACTTTCTCCCACTAGGATCTGTCCAGAGTGGGATTGGAACCTAGGTGATGAGTGGTGATGTGATTCATGAAGCCATGTTTTTGACCACTTAGACAACAATGGAGGTTGACCTAAATATACATTAAATGTTTAACATCCCTTTTATCTTTATTTGTTACATGTCACACTCCAATCATATAAAACTATACAATTTACACTTCCTGTATCATCCTATATCATACACATTAAGAAACTTAATGACTGAAAATCATTTGATTAACTAACAATGAATATAAAATTAATCCCCTTATCAAGAGAGCTGTTAGAATTTTTAAAGACCTCTGCATATCTCCCCTGTGCCAGAGCTGTCATAATTTCTAGAGACATCTAGTACATCCAAATACTTAGATTCAAAAACTTCACTATTAGGTTCATACCTATAAATTTATTGCAAAAAACATCTTTCAACACAACTTTTCAAGGTCAAAGATGATTTCCTCAATGGAATAAAGGCATCCTCCACAAAGGGCCTATGTGACCATGTGGTTAAGGATATAGCACTTGATTTATGGATCACTGGGCTTTTTACAACTTTAAATTCTCTGCTTAAATGATACATTCTTACAGTTTGAGAATGTTTGCATCTGAAAGGCTGAAAGGTTATTTGTTTTCACATTATTTTTCAAGGGGGGGGGGCTAACCCTGGAAGAATCTTGACTGGGACTAAATTAAAACACCATAACTTTTACATACTCTACTCTACTCTGCTTCAATAACAATATGAATTATATTAGTCAGTTACAAACAAAACTGATTATTACAATGATTTAAGACAAAATCAATTAGTTTTAGCATTGTTATTGTTCACTCAAGTTATTACAGGTATAAAAATCGTCCAGCATAATTATCTGATTATTCTTAAAGACTCCCCTGATATAGAGAACACACATCAATCAGGATTTAAATGTTTTGTCATAATGATCTCCCAATCAGTATCACAATACAGGAATATTATACACAAACAATTACAATGTGGAGACATGTGACCGAGTGGTTAAGGCTACATGGCTCATGGGTTGTCGGTTCAAATCTCAGCTGGATTGTGAGATAGCCCTTTAAGCTTTAAACTACACCCAGCTGTTTAATGTATGGGTACTTGCAGAAATGTGTGGGAGGTTAACCCTACTGTTGGAATGACAGGTCAAGGTCAAGGGAAACTGAGACAAGTACCAAACTGAAGACTGGTTGATTGAATGGGGTTTTACACCTCAGTCAAGAATTTTTCACTTGTATCAAGATATCACCAGATATAGGGGAAGTGGCACAATTTTTACCTTTACAGTGCGCTCAGGGAAATGTGCAGGGAGGGTTCCGTGTACTTTGACCCCTGATGTTTCTTAATTTTAAAAACTTCTACTATATCCGCCCTGTTTCTCCTAAACTCTATGTACTTTGTACCCCTGATGCACTGAAGTTATTATACATTTTGTATATAAAATTGCAAACTTCTAAGCCTTTTAACTGTTTTTTTTAATGTTTAAGACTTTTACCCAAGAGATGACCATTAGCAAGTTTTGTATTGCTGCAAAGTTCAGGAGAAGGATTTGTTTCAGTGAAAATATTTATAGAGAAAGCGGACAAAACATAGTAAAAAATCATGAATGGTCAGTAACCTACCAAAGTAATCATCTTAGGTGAATGTTCTAGATGAGTTTAAATATACATAAATATAAATCAATAACAATTGTTGCTTAAAGTACCTTAATTATAAGTAAGCACACTTCAGCAATTTAAAAAGCTAAACATATTGTGGTTTCAACAAACTTACAAAACTGATGTGGTTGTGACCGACAGAGGGATTTCATATAGAGGGTTCATGTAAGCCAAGAGCAAAATTTATCATACAATATGAACAATTGCTGGTTTAATTTATACATATATGTGGTCTCCATATGTAAATATTGGTTTATAACTGGAAACAAAACTGACACTTTACACATTAGGCAGATGGTCCTTATATAGATCTTAGATATACAAGTGTTAAATCGTAAAATTAAATGGGGATATTTTGGGATACTTTGGGTAATTCTATAAAAGCAAGCAGGAATCTTCGCATCTAGCTCCAGTGAACCTTTAAAAAGGTGTAGCTATAGTCTATCTCAACACAAGATTGTAAAACAGACTACAGTCGAACCTGCCTTAAAACCTACCTCTATATAAGGACTACCTGCTTTTGAAGGCCAGTGAAATTTTATCCTACTTGCTCTTTATTCATGTTAAATGAACATATATATAAGGACCACCTTCAAATAAAGGCCCCTTTCACTGGTCTCTTTGGGTGGTCTTTATAGAAGGAGTTGGCTGTATATCATGTTTCCTACCTGATGACCCTGAGCCGTATTCCTCCAAAATATGAACTGTATCTCCTACTTCTAACTTCAAACTGTCTTTGATATCAATACTCTTAAAGTTGAATATAGCTGCAAAAAATAAATACATTCAACAATTGAGAGAGAGAGAGAGAGAGAGAGAGAGAGAGAGACAGAGAGAGAGAGACAGAGAGAGAGAGAGAGAGAGAGAGAGAGAGAGAGAGAGAGAGAGACAGAGAGAGAGAGAGAGAGAGAGAGAGAGAGAGAGAGAGAGAGAGAGAGATCATCCAAAATATACAGTTACCCTGGTATTCAACAATCACAAATATATGAAATATCAATAAAAATCTAGATTTTTATAAGAGAACTATATATTTTCAAAAGATGAAAAAAATCAACTTTCTATGTCAAATTATTGTTATTTAAGTAGATTATTTCATTTAAAGGAATTTTATGACAATTGTGTTGATGAGTGCAGGATGACAATAATACCTGACACTGGCCTGCTCTAGTGCCAAAATGAATGAAAAATAATTATAAGTTTCTTTTCAATTTGTAATAAGGAAATACTCTTATCCCATTTTCCTTTATTTCCATTTAAATACATTTTTTAAATCAGATAAGATTTTATTTAAATAAAACAATGACAACATTGTAGAAAGCTGCATTCATCCTGACATAATGAAGTATTTAATTAATCAAGCAGGCCTACTCCATATATCATAACACCTCCCTGTGCTGTCATGCCATGATGGCCTGACGCTGAAACAACTGTTGACATTTGATGAGGCTTCAGATGACATTCAAATCTAAAAATGTCATCGGAAATAAATAAATTAAAAACGTCTTACCAACGCCATATTTTTTCTTTGACGGTTTCCAAGAGGTGTCTGCCATAGTGTATTCCGTTCAGTTACTTCCTCATTTTTTTTGGCTAACTTTGCTTTTTCATGACATTACCTCGCCATTCTGTTTTGATCATGTGACCAACTTGACCCCAAAGAAAGGTCAGAGATCAGAGACTGTAACTTTTGATATATTTGATGATTAAAACCCAGTTAATAGATTTGTGATGATATCTTTATACACTTAGACCTTATATTGTTTCTGAAAATCATTCAGAAATAATTATTATTTAAAATATAAAAATATCCTATTTACTGCGGAACAGAAACATGTCTGCGCCCATGGTCTATCCACCTGTCAGTTTATTATTTCAGATGTTTAGATAGAGTTTGTGGTTTATTCGTCTGTAGATTATTTACACGGTATAGAACAGGTAAAACAGACACAGGCTTACCTTTTTCCAACAAACTAAATAACAGAACGAAGCTGACATGTCCCTTGTAATCCGATTTATTCAAACTCATTTGAACAGAGCACCTGCAGTGTAATTGATTGAAACTTCTCTTTAGTGCCAAGCTCAATTATGAAAATTGTTTAGTCTATCATTCTGTTTTTGAAGAAGTCTTAGTAAATGTACGTCAGTTTCAGTTGATCTCTCTCTCTCTCATGCCCCATGTCATGGTATATGCGACACATTAAAGCACCCTCCATTCACATTGCCCAGAGTGTGTTGCACATATAAAAATTCTGCCAATTTAGCTATAGCTGGTTACCTCTTAATATAATTGAAGTATTGATGTGAACACATGAACAATCATTAGTTAGACCTCAAGTCGAATATGCTTGCTCAATTTGGGATCCTCACTAAAACAGGCTATTGTCAAACTTGAGTCAGTACAGAGGAGATACTTGCTTTGTACTGCACAAGTATAGACATACTGCTAGCGTCATTGACATGCTCCAACACTTAAACTGGAGTTCTCTCCATGGTCATCATGCTGACCCTAGATTGTGTGTGCTCTATAACATATATACCATCACAGAACTGCCAACTGACCTGCAACCCATGGGTCCAACCCTCAATTGGGCATGAATTCCCGCTGACTCGCTAAGAAGGGGACTGACCCGCAAATGACCATAGAGTTTTAGGATTTTCAGTGCTCATTCATTACCACTCAAATCCACCTGTAATCGAGGCCAATTTGAGTGATTTACATGAATGGACTAAGGATGTAGTGTATTAATTTTGTGCCGGGATCAGTTGAAAAATTACTATGTGTGTACTGTATCCATTTTTCTAAGAAATCACATGAAAATGCACCATATTTTTTTTATCCAATTTTCAATTTTTTTGGGAGGGTTGCATCCAGACCCCTGGCCCTCCCCCTTCTTTTGATGGATTTTGGTCAGACCTGCAATTACACAAAATAGGGTTGGCAGTTCTGCATCAGCTTGTGACCATTAGCAAACAGGACTTACTCACACTAGCACTAAGGAAATCCAGACATCTAAAATACAGGATCCCCTCTTCAATAACAACATATAGAAAGAAATTCTTCTTTCTAAAAAGTATTCGTGACTGGAACAGTCTTCAAGATAGGATTGTGACAAGTGACAGTTTGGATTCATTCAAATCCACCCGCCAATCTTATCGTGCCACCACACTGCCCAACTAAAGAGTGGTCATCTTTATCTTAAAAAAAGCATAATAATAAAAATATCGTAAGTATTTTTATCCAGCATGTGTACTGGTACACCACAACACAATATAAACTTAAGTTTGTTAAAGGTGGCCGTTATGTGGTAGAAGTAGCAGTAAAGATTGTACTTATATGATGACAGAATTTTTTTAGTTTTAAAAATATGTACACACTTTGTCTATAAGGAATTTTGTTTTATTTCAGTCTGCGACAACAATAAAGCTGCACTTTCTAATACAACTCCTCAATATTCTCCTTGCAGAAGAATGGAAAAGCCAGTTTTGGAATCATTAAATCTGTTTGGTCTATGTGTTGATCCTGGTGACAATTCAGCATCAGCTTCTGGATACTCCGGTCAATGTTGTGCCTGTCTAATGTGTGATGAATGGTTTAACTTGGAGAAGGATAGTCTGGACACATTTCTACGTCATTTACTCACTGTACACAAAGTTGTAATTGCTGATGTGAAGTTAGTTTGTAATTTAAAAAGGTAAAATAAATTAACAAGGAGTACCACAATATCATGCCTGTATAAATTTATGGGGTCATTTTAATGATAGTATAGGCACTGCTTATGACTGGCAAATCTTTGTAAATGAGCATTACATTTACAGAGAGTGTATGGTTTATCACACTTTATGGTAGTGTATTGGCACGTCATGAAAACATGATGTATCCAGGATCCCTAGCTCAAAGATTATGTTATACGGCAAATTTCAATGTGACATTATATTACTCAGATTATTGCCTTTGTAACTACATTTAAGCACCAATTTGTTTGTAAAAACATCTCCAGACAATCTCTTATTGCTTGAGATTCTATGCTCAATGTCACACCCCTTGCCAATGAAATTACTTTTTGCTTATGATACAAATCACTGATGCAATTGGACAAAACTATTTACCAGAGTGTCAAATCAACTTGTCAAAGCCTGTCATTCACACTGGTACACAAAGTGTCAAACAGCTACCCGGTTTCAGGCTGACCAATCAAATTTATTTATTTGTCCAGATCGGTACAATTTTAGTGCTCAAGGTTGCCATTTAGGTACTTTTTTATTTTGGTACAATTTCCATACAATTATTTTTAATCAAAAAATCATCAAAAGGGGAAAATCTGTCTAATTTGACCTTTTCGTTTTATCCGTCTGTTGACCCATTTTAATGCTACATTAAAGACGTCAAAGACGGATAAATTCCGTCAAATTGGTCATTTTAGTCATATATATCTCAAATCAACCAATTATATACATTTGTATATGCATATATTTACATGTATATTTATACATACATTTTAATTAAGTTTTTATTTTTATTTTTCAGATATATACTATATTGGAAAGAAAGGTTAAAAGAACTTTCAATTACTGATATTTGTTCTGTAATAAATACAAACACAGGACCAAAAGATACAGGTAAGTCAACCTAGAAACATGTTGAAAATTCCGCAAATGCAAATTGTTTTTCAAGAAAGTGCATACTAAGTTATGTAAGGCATAACACCTGTACAACAATCTTTGCATGATTCTCTGTAAAACAATTAACACTGCTATTCAAATGTACATGAAGTCTGAACCAATTTAATGCCTGCATCACCAGGTGTATAAAGGGGGATAACTCTACAAGGACTAATTTTCTCTTTCAAGAAAGTTCCACACAAACATGGTTGTATGCCACTATTATTTTGAAAATGTTAATTTTTTTTCTTCTTAATTTATAGGGACATTGGAAACGCAAAGATTTCAAAATATTCCAAAAAATTGCTTTACTGGTATTATAATTTGTTATAGAAAGATATTTATTTTTTTAAAGAAAAATATTTGTTATAAAAGATATTTATTTTTTATCTGTAGGTCCCAAAGAACATTATTATCTTCTTTGTGATGTGTTTCCTGAAGATAAGAAACTTAGAGAATTTCTACAAAAGAGAAATTTGGTACATATATGTCTTATGAATGCAAATTTATACAGAATTATATTTGAAAAATGTTATACAATTTGATATCTTTGTTGATGGTACATGTATTTCCAACCATCCTTTTAGCTCATCTACTAATAGACAACCCACTGTCTGCATTGGGGACCTGGTTAAGCTTTAGGATTTTGTCAGTATTTCTAGAATAAATCATTATAAAAAAAATTAAAATTTGTAGGCGCGTACATTTTTGTATATTGAAAAATATGGGACCTGGTTATACATGTATTTTTTTCGCCAAGGGGTAAATTTTTCGTATTTTACCTAAGTCAAAAGTCAACAAAAGGGGGGAAATGGAAACTGATCTTCTCATGTAATTTATGCACCCCCCAAACTTCAACTTTATTTTTACTAAAAAAAACTGTGCAAATTACATGGGTTTTTACGATACCTATTAACACAAGAATGATAAATTTAAAACTCAGTTTTAATAACATTTTATTCAATTTTTAATTTTGTTAAATGCATTGTATAACATTTTAATAAATGTACATATTTTATAACAGATATAGCTTATTACATTATATAATAAAATAAATGCTAAGAATTATAAACATACATGTATTTTGTCATTACATTATTATGTCCGCAAGTTACCATGAAACCACATCAAACCAGAAACTGTGACTGTCTGTGTTATGTGACCATTTTACAGTGGTCCCTTGGAAGGTCACATAAGACAGTCTTGATTGTATTTTTTTTCGCCAAGGAGTCAATTTTCATATTTTACCTGTTTGAATTTTTGTAAACTAAGTTTTGGTTTTCCGCATTGTTTCAAAGTCATTACATGTAAATATAATATGGGGATATGTCTATAAATTTTACCTATAAGGGGTCATAAAGGGATAATTTTCTTTGAATTTTCTCTGAATATTATGATGTTTCCGTAATTGTAATTGGATATTTTCTTATTTGCAGGAAACAGTGTTGCAGTCTCAGCAGAAAGAGAGAGATGACACAAATTTCTCCAGGATGTGTCTGTTCTGTAGAGAACAGTTTACTGGAAATCGGTAATGTTTTACCTTGTGACTTGAAAAATACCAAACCATGTGGCATTTTATCTACACATCACTTCCACAATACTTCACTTGATTATAAACATACATGTACTTTTATTGTAAATACCTGATAGGTTGATGGAAAGGGTTTTTCGATCCCAGTCAAGAATATTTCACTTACCGTCTTTTGGGATAAAAATTGTGGGAGAAATTACATGCCATTTGTCTTTTGGAATTAGGCCCAAAATTTTCCCAGTGAAAGCTCTAAAAATGCACTGCACATTACATTTTCTTTATTACAGAAAACAGTAAAATAACAAATCCCCTCCCTGAATAATTTTGATCCACCATTAGGTATAGTACATGTATAACAATTATAATTAAACAACACCATAGCATTGTTTCATCTTATATATTCAGTTTTCTTGCCAGCTAATGTGTTATTAGTAATTGTTTAAATTCTGTACCGGTAATTTATTTAATTTCAGGTCTTTACTGTTTGACCACATGGCACATGATCACAACTTTAATGTTGGGTTACCTGACAATCTAGGTAAAAATTTTGTTTATCTTTATACGTCTAAGCACCTGGTTATCCCCAGTTACGGTTTTTATGGCCAATGCGTCACATATGACTAGGGATTACAGTGATTTTGTTTGCTTAAAATAACTACCGAATAAAGGTAGCTTTCCTTAGGAAAAAATGGCTAAAACTTCCCAATTTGTCCAGTGAAAAATTAAATCTAGTTGTCCTTACCCACAAAATGTCAGATAGTAGTACCACAATATAGTGTTTTTGCAATGAAGATACTAGCTATTGCCAGCATGTCATAATAAAGTTTGCTAGATCTCTTGATTTTTCCAATCTTAAAGGTAGAAGGTAGTTTTTCAAAAAAAAAAATGTAACAAAATCACTGAAGTACAGTACCTTTGTTTTCATCAAATTTTTAAAATACATTTTTAATACATGTATGTTCATTTACATATGCTATCCTTTTGTTTTCCATATTTCTAACATCTGCTTAAAGTTAACCTGTCTATGGTAGTTATATTGTTGTTTTAAGTCTATTTAGATTTGCAATGCCAGGTTATGGAATTATCAACTTCAATTTATTTTTCTACAGATTAATTTTTCTTTAATATTGAATGATCAGTTTTGTGTAAATCTAAATTTTTTCTTTTTAGTTTATACAGATGAATTTCTGGATACACTACAGGGAAAGTTAAACAGGTAATCTCTCTCTCTCTCTCTCTCTCTCTCTCTCTCTCAAATTTTGAAAAAATGCTCTAAGGGGAGACAATTAAAGATTTATTATTGTATTCTTTGTTGGTGTCATAACCATTATGAAAGGCAAATACAGAATTATGATAGCAGGAATGCTGTGACAAAAATGACAAAAGTCAGTGTGACTTCTTATTATCCAAGGGTTTATATTCCAGTGATGATATTATTGTTTAATGTCATTTGAAATCTGTGCACTTAAATTTTATATTTTGTTGCTGATTAGAATTAATGTGTGGGGACAAGACCTTAAAATGACATTTCTACAGTTGTAATTGTTTTAGGTAGCATTAAAATTTATATGTCAAAATTTATAATACAAATTTTTGCAACATCTTTCTTTCAAGGGATTTCTTTGATGGAGAGGTCTAAAGTGCACTCTTAATGATCATCGTGCTTCTGACTGCCTAGGTTTGAATCCTGCTTGAGCAGACCATAGTGTGAGAAAGTTTATCACTTCATTTGTCGAATGTTGGTGGTTTTTGCTTTTTTTTTTTACAGATACTCTAATTTTCTGTACCATTCATGAATTAACCACCTTGATATAAGTGAAAAAATCATGACTTAGACTTCAAACACAATAACTCTACTGCATATCTTACTATCAGTACAGGATGTTGAGACATAAAATTTAGAGTAATTCTTGTTTAATTTCAGTTTGCAGTGTCTGTATTGTGAAAAAGTATTCAAAGATAGAAATGTATTAAAAGAACACATGAGGAAAAAACAACATAAGAAGATCAACCCAAAAAATTCTGGTTATGATAAATACTATATCATAAACTATTTGGTAAGAATGGTGTATATACTTGTTGGTGTTTTGATGAATTAAATTACCTGGTACTGGATAATCAGGTTTTTTTTTTGCAAATTACATGAATCAGATTTATTCACCAGAAGATGAATTCACATTTCAGTCATAATGTATTGACTAGCAATATGAATTTAGGTTGAATAATTTCAGTGCCCAAGGATGTTGAATTTGCAAATGAAATGGAATGCAAATAAACGTGAAATTATGTTCATGCTAATAAAACTGGATTTATGGTATTCTGTCAAAAATTAAGAATGGCTAATTTTACATATAACTATAACAATTATGTGTTCTATGTCACAATATATTCCTGCAGCATGTTTGCTAGTGCCAGTCACCATAGCCAATGTCCAATTTAATGTTTTATGCCATTTGTTGTTTTTACCAGCTAGATATTCAAATAATGATACATGTGCTGATTTGTGTCAACTGGCTAAGTCATGATTTTTGTCAGCTCTATAAATGATACATTGGATGTATACCAGTAGCTTAAGTTGAACGAACATAAATCAGATTAATGACTTTGAAAGTGTAATAAATAAAAAATGATTATAAAGCTTGTTTTGCTGTACAGTGATACTGATATAGTGTCTATTCCTGCATTTCAGGAAATGGGTAAAAATTGGACAACAATTCAGTCCGAGGATGATACAGAGTTGGAGACTGAGGATGAAACTGATTCTGATAAAGAGTATGTAATAGTGTAGAATTATTATATGAATTATAAATAAATTTTCTGTGATTGGTCAACCCTGAAAAATTAAATTCCATATAGGTAATATGGGGAAAACCGATAAATAACACTTTTGAAAAATATGGGAATGTTCTTTCTCATATTATTGGGGAATCTTTAGTGTGAAAGAATAATTACATCATAATAAATATCACACCATCAGCTTTTCATTGTTTATTTACTTTAATGATTGAAAATAATGTGAAAGTTGTATATTATTTGGAGTTTTTTATATTACAGAGAATGGGAGAGCTGGGATGATGTAGCAGGTTCCCAGGCTGTATGTTTGTATTGTGAATTTTCATCAGGAAATGCAGAAAAATTACAGTTACACATGCAGGTAAGAACAATCATTTATTTAGCATCTAAACAATATAAGAATGCATTTTTGTGGCGTGTTTAGATGTGGCAGGAGCTCTGGTCATGGCAATGTTGATAAGAGAGTGTGGGGGCATCTGCTTGAATGTTTTAATTTTTAATTTGCTTGGGCACATAAATGGTCCATGATTAAATCCATATCACTCCGTATCATAAAACAAATGAAAATCCCAGAAATGAAAAAAATGACCTCTTGAAAAAATTACGGAAATACAATGCTGACAAACACCATCTTTAATACTGTAGGTTAAGCTTTGTTATTTAATTTTGCAGATTGAAAGTGCATACACAGTCATTATAAATAAACAAATAACCAACAATTACATCTGCTAAAGGCCTTATTTGACTTCAATATGTAGTGTATGTAACATTGAAATTTGAGTTAGGGTTGTACATGATTTCAATAGGAGAAACAATCAATTTAATCCTAAAATGCTGTGATTTAAACAGCTGAAGAACTCTGAAATTGAATGTTTTTAATTATCTTAAAGGGAGGTAAAACTGGAGATTTTGTTGTATTTTACCGTAGGAAACTATATGAGTTGTCTCCCTTATGTTTAAAAAGTTTAAGTCAGACTGGTATTATTTACACATATTGGCATAATATCAGTTTGGGACTGATAAAATAAGTTTGTAAATTTTGATAATTTAAAGGATTTTGTTCAAAACAAAAATTGAAGAACATAGCAAAAAGAAAAATTTTGTCTACAGTGAGTTAACTGTTAATGTTTACCAAAGTATGGAAAATGATAAATTCTCCACTAATATTACATTGTATATTCCTTGCTACAGACATTGTATATGGTCAGTAGAGGTCCTGATAACATGCAATTTTGAATTTATATACCTGAGTTAATCGGTTCGTTGCTATGTGTTTAATGTCACTTAAGCAATTTTTAGCTTATACATATGAAAGCAAGTTTATTAATCTCAAAGGATTAATCTTACAGTTGTATTTGTTAGATGCACAAATGTGTTTTGTAGTGTCTTGTACTAATGCACACTTGGGATAACTTTAAGGTGCTAGCTTACAGAGTCAGTACACCAGAGACAAGTATACCACTCCCCAAGTCACAATATACTGGCACCAGAGACAAGTATACCACTCCCCAAGTCACAATATACTGGCACCAGAGACAAGTATACCACTCCCCAAGTCACAATATACTGGCACCAGAGACAAGTATACCACTCCCCAAGTCACAATATACTGGCACCAGAGACAAGTATACCACTCCCCAAGTCACAATATACTGTGAACCAGTGGATACTTGGTTTGTTTAATACAGAGCGACAGGGAGGGCAGCAGTTTCTCTAATGCTCGAGTCTTATATATAATCAGCCAGGATTTGAACACTAGTCTTGACACTCACAAGGCAGACACTTTACCATAGTAAACACTATTTCTTGGTTAATTACTGGTACTCTGTGTACTCCATAAAAATCTACAAATTTCTATTGTAAGATAGCAACCTATTTCAAGTCTAAATTTCTATTATGACAAAGGAAGCCTTAATTGCTATGATTAGTTTATATTTCATGTTGTTACATAAATTATTAATATTCACCTCCTTATTGGTTGATCTGCATTTTCAGCCCATTTTCAACATACCAACCCTTTTCAAGACAAGATTCCAATTTTGGCAGGGAAGGACTTAAATTGTCTGAAACACTTACGGTCCCATTGGATATTTTTCCATGTTCTGTGGATATCCATGAAATATCAGCTCTATAAATAGATCTGTGGAAAACCCCATTGAAGTAATGGTGGATATCACCGTTCTCATTTTGTATGTTTTCTTGTTACTGGGTAAAAGGTGATGACATAAAAAAACAAGAGGCCCATGGGCCTGATACGCTTACCTGATAACTAATGGCAAGCTGATAGATTTAAAGAAAACATAAATACTAAACCCCAATGACTTTTATCTTTACATCATAATAACCGTTGTATCAATACCTACAACATTCTAATATACATGCCTATACAAAAAGTTAATAGTTTTCAAGATAATTAACCATTTCAGTATTGTTTCACATCTGTGACCTTGACCTTTGAATCCATGACCTTTTTCTATACATCAAAATGATGGTTGTATTGATACCTACAACATTCTTATATACATGCCTATACAAAAAGTTTATAGTTTTCGAGATAATTAACCATTTCCGTATTGTTTCACATCTGTGACCTTGACCTTTGAGCCCATGACCCTTTTCTATACATCAAAATGATTGCTGTATCAATACCTACAATTTTCTCATATACATGCCTATACAAAAAGTTTATAGTTTTTGAGATAATTAACCATTTCGGTATTGTTTCGCATCTGTGACCTTGACCTTTGAACCCATGACCTTTTTCTATACATCAAAATGATCGTTGTATCAATACCTACAACATTCTAATATACATGCCTATACAAAAAGTTTATAGTTTTCAACATAATTAACCATTTCGGTATGTTTCACATCTGTGACCTTGACCTTTGAACCCATGACCTTTTTCTATACATCAAAATGACCGTTGTATCAATACCTACAACATTCTAATATACATGCCTATACAAAAAGTTTATAGTTTTCGAGATAATAATTATAATCAGAGGTAAAAAAAATTAGGTCACAACCTTCACAATTGACCTTGACCTCATTTTGATGATACTAACAAGAAGATTTCAAAACTGAAAACCCCATGTCATTATCTGGTCAAATAGTCAAGTTATAACAATTTGAAGCTATTTACAATTTTTTTCAAAATTAAACGCAAAAACGCATAACCTGTTTTTTGTCCGAATTTAACAAAATGAACAAACTATAGGCTTAAGACCCTAGAGAAGCCAAATATCACATACGATTTTTTCTCTAATCAATACTTTCGGAGAAGAAGATATTTTAAGATTTTGCACCCCTAGGTCACCTTGACCTAGTTATGGTAGCCATGGCAACGCCACGAACAAATCTGAATTGCACCAGCCCATATATACTTCTCATCAAGTTTCATTGAAATCTGTCTTGTAGTTTCAGAGGAGAAGTCGAAAATAGGTGTTAACGACGCACGCACGCACGCACACACGCAAGCACATACACACGCTGTGCTATGCCATAAGCTCAAAATGTTATTTGGAGTATCTATTTAATAAAACAGTTATGGATTTTTGAGATGACAAATATGGTGTAATTGACATTTTAAATCCTGTTTCGCAGATTATTTTGTACCATATTCAGTCATTAAAAAGTCCATAATGGAGTCTGCCAGTGTACCACATGACAATAGCCCTTAAAGTTTGTGCAGAACGTTTTGGAAAACGTTTACTTTGAAATTTTCCACAGTAATGTCAATTTAACGGGAAAAGTTGAACGGAAGCGATCCCATCAACAATGGACATAAGTGTTCCACAGAAACATTATGGGGTATCATGTTATACACAGGCGTACTTCATTGTGTAGCAAAACATTCCTGTAAGGACACCAAATCAATACAGAAATTTTGCCTTTTTAAACTTTTTTAACTTTACCCAGTAGAGAAAGTTATAGTAAGGAACAGTTAAAAGAAGACTACAGACAATTGCTTGTGGTTTAGTTTTTGACTAAAGCATGTTATATTGTATCTTTAATTTGTCTTTTTTTTTTCACACTGTAATTTACCCATCTCTCTTATTTCAGGAACTACATGACCTTGACCTTAGAGAACTGAAACTGAGACTGAATTTAAATTTTTATCAACAAGTGAAGCTAATCAATTACATCAGGAGACAGGTATATACATAAATGTATAGATATCTATCTGTCCTTACAACATCTGATCCAGGTTCTCTTCCGTTTTATTGTTTAGTTTTACGACCTTTAAACTTGGAGATGCAAACAGCCAGAAATGATGAATTGTGTCACTTGTTAGGGAAAGTTACAACAAAAGACGGATTATGTTACATGTGATTTATTTTGAAGTAAAGTAAAGATGGTGGTAGATATTTTTATTTTACTCATCTCAATGGAGACTATTTAAATGAATAATGAATTGTAGATTGAAAAAAAATTCTTTGAAGTTTCCATTCAGCACTTTATATATTCATTGTTGTCTGTCTGTGGAGGACGCACTTTTTACACATGATCCCTCAACAGTTATCTTCACTTATCAATGAATTCATCATGAAGACATTTGTGAAAGTGATTTTTTTCTCTTTCATTGTAAAAACTTTTTTTTTACAAACCCTGTATAGACTGATTAAGTTGTGTATTGTATTTCATGATTATTTGTGTATTAATGTGAAATGTGAATTAGAAATTGTAATAGGGGTAGATAGACACTCCATACAGATTTTAAACAGAGTCTTTTTAATACTTGTTGAACAACTTTAAACCTGCTGAAAGCAATCCAGGAATTTCAAATATTGAAATAATGTGCTAATTTCTGACCTGTTATGAATCTGACTCTCCAAACTTAGCTTATTTAAACTGAAGTGTTTTGATAATCATGTCCCCTGAAGAAGTGAGGGTCCGGGGACATATAAGCTTATTTAAACTGGAGTGTTTTGATAATCATGTCCCCCTTTAGAAATGAGGGACATATAGTGTTTGCACCATTTCTTGCATCAACATTTTGTCTGCAACTTTCCTCAAAAACTAACAGAATTTTTATGAGTGGGTAGAGTAGATGTGCCATTTGCTATTCACATGTACATCATGTGACATGGTTGGGAAAACATGGATTTCCAAAACATGGTTTTACAACTCACTTAGGGTTTGTTTTGAGGGACACTTTTGAAATGGCGTGAATTTTGTAAAATTATTTTTGGTCCTTTTGTTTTTCCACGCACAATCTACATACCCGGTATTCCCAATTTCTAATTCACTTTCCATCTACCCACTTAACTAACTAATTCACCATTCACCTCCCATCCAAGGCCTAGCATAGATCAGCAAACTACAGTTGAACCTGCTTAAAGGCCACATCTTTATAAGGGCCACATGCTCATAAAGTCAGTAGAGTTATAGCCCAATTGTTTTTTATTCATATTATTTGAACCTGTATAAAAAGTTCACCTGTCCATAAAGGCCACTTTTGCTGGTTCACCACTTTGGTGGCCTTTATAGGCAGTTTTGACTGTACGTCTTTGATAAAACACCATATAAATTGTTTAACTGATATCTTCGATATTATATTTTAGGTTCATCTGTGTACTTGTATTGGTTGTCAGACTAGGTTTGACTGTAAACAGGATCTGATTGACCACATGCACCAAGAAAAACATACCTATGCTATACCTGACACTGCTGTGTGGGACCAACCTCAGTGAGTATACAATTATTTACCTCATCAAACACTTTGTACTCCCTGAGTAACCACAAGTGAGAAGGGCGTTTTTCCTTGTGGTAAGTCTTTACCGAATGGCTCAGTGCTAGTATAATGGACTGAATGGTCTGCCATAGTGTTTATCTGCTTCATTTTTAGTGAATGTCCTGGCCCTTTGAAGTTGCTATAAGTGTACACTACAATAGTACAAAGCAGATCAGAAATACTTACAAACATGCACACCACACAGACTTGTGTTTAGATTGATGCTTAAGATTACATTTGTATGAAGAAAAATTGTTTCATTATGAATAGCTCAAAAATTGGTGATGCATTCAAACAACCAACCAACAATACAAGTGGCTGTTCTCTTGCCAAGCACTCTGCATTTAGCAATAAAAGTCACAGAGCCCTTTGGTGGAGACCTTAAAAACTGATATCCAGTGTCACAGCAGGCATGGCACGTTTCTTCCATGCACATTGCCTTGAGTGCACTGCATAGGTCAAAATGTCTGCAACTTCACCTATAGCTGGTGATGACTTGATATAAATTAAATAGTCTTCAATTAATCAATCTATCTGCTTGCTTTAGCTGGAAAACAGATTAAAATACATTTGCACAAACTTAACACCATATGAAATTCTGTTAAAAATTAATCCTTCCTTGAGATTACTGAAATTGTTGTGAATAACTGAAAAAGTGACACAACAAAAACAGCCAAAAGAGGAGACTTATAAACTTGTACTACCAGTAAACAGTTTAGATTAAGATTTTAATTTTAGATGTTTAGCCATTAAAATAAATGACCACACAGACATAATGTGTGCTGTAGGTATAATCAGCCTCCCTAGGGCATGACATAAAGAAATATTATCACATGATAAATGTAAATTGTTACTATGGCGATGTAACTGGTATCTGTACTTCTCAAGGTTTATGGAAATCTAAGCTGATTTCAGTTACATCATACCTAATACAAATGTTCATAATGAATAAAGTTGGACAAGATTTAATCATGAAACCTTTTGTTTGTAAATTTCACGCAATGTCGTCAATTTCTTTGTTTACATTTGTTAATTTCTTTATATCATTGTCGTTAATTTCTTTATCTGCATGCTCAGTGTGCTTAATTTTTTTATCTGTGCTGTCATCAATTTTTTCATCTTCTTGCATATGGGTCTTTATCTCTTTATCTCTTCAGCACCTTTTGTTGCATTTCTGCTGTGTCTTTTATTATAATTTTGATTGAAACAGTTTAGTTCATTATGTCTTCAAATGATAATATATATTTAAAGCTTTGTCATGATTACTGACCAACATTGGCAATCTCTTAATGAAATGTTTATTTCTTTGTTCTTGAAAAATTATAACTTGATGTTTTTGAGTGCAGGGAGCTGGAGATTAATTTACAAACATTATCTTACATATGCATCTGTAAGGTCATTTACACTGTAGAAGTTCATCTAATGTTACAGGAAATTTTAACTTTATTGAATTTAAAATTGGTGAACTTCAAGTTACAGGAGCTCGACCATGGGAAATTTTAAAATTCAAACAAAACAGAGTTTCTGAATGTTATTATTTCTTTTTTGCCTGCTGTTTAAACAGTAGACCATTGGGTCACAATACTCATGGGAAATTTAAAAATTAAAACAAAAAAAGCTGTCAAAATGTTGTAATATCCTTTAAAATTGTATCGAGCTTCAGGCTAATGGTATAATGTCACATGACCCTTTAGGTTAAATAAGGAAATCATTTTTTGAATATTTTAGTTATTTGAATGTACAAATATATATAGTTAAATAAGATTTGTGTATTCTGATACTATCTTTATGTGCAGCCTTTATATAGATTAGCCATATTTATCCGCCTTAACTAACACCTGTGAGAAGATTTTTTTCTCTCAATTATTTTTTCATCCTGGGGGTAGACAACTGATAATATTAGCACTTGATCACACAAACAGATTACTAGTATACAGTAGTTTTCAAAAATGTAGCAAGTTTTAAAACTATATATATGTATATGATGAATAGATCAGTTTAAAGACATTCAAATATAATTTTTTAAAAATATTTTTAAGGATTTTTTATGACAGGAATTTTAATCTGTCATATTTTGACCATTTTAAGACACATTGACATAGATTGCATAAGAATCATTGATATGCTGTTGTTTGTGCATAATTATTTTAATGCAGTGACGAAGATGTTTTTGGCCTTCAAAAGTTTTGAGCTCAAACCTTAAACAGTGCTCTGAATTTCCCAGGAATCCTGAATCAAACTCTTATCTCTACAGTAGATAATGTATTATTGATGTCCTTTCTATAAATCAGTTTGATCTTTTGGTTTTCCATGTTTAATGTGAAGAGACACATGTTTTTGGCCTTCAGAGTTTTTGAGTTCAACCCATCTTTTCTTCCCAGTAGGGCAGTGTATTAGTTGCCATATATTGGAGAACTTAGTCTGATATAAATGTTGCATTATCCCACCCCAGTTTGCTTGATGTCCTTATAAAACAGTTTGATCTTTTAGTTTCCTTTGTTGCCATCACTGTGTTCCATTGCAAATCAGATCAGTAGGACTTGCACAAAGCCATTTTACACATGAGCAAATTCTTATAACACATACACTTCATCATTTAAATTAACAATTTTGTTAGTATTGGCCTATAAGTTGCAATTTATCTATTTTGGCTGAAAAGTCACCATTTGTCTATTATGGCTGAAATGTTACCATTTATTCAATATGGTTGAAAAGTTGTCATTTTTCCAATGTGGCTGAAAAGTAATTGTCATTTGTCCAATATGGTTAAAAGGTGTCATTTGTCCAATTAGCTGAAAGTAATTGTCATTTATCCAATATGGCTGAAAAGTAATTGTCATTTGTCCAATATGGTTAAAAGGTGTCATTTGTCTAATATGGCTGAAAAGTTGTCATTTGTCTATTATGGCTGGAAAGTTGTCATTTGTCTATTATGGCTGGAAAGTTGTCATTTGTCAAGTATGGCTGGAAAGTTGTCATTTGTCTATTATGGCTGGAAAGTTGTCATTTGTCTATTATGGCTGGAAAGTTGTCATTTGTCTATTATGGCTGGAAAGTTGTCATTTGTCTAATATGGCTGAAAAGTTGTCATTTTCAAGTATGGCTGGAAAGTTGTCATTTGTCTATTATGGCTGGAAAGTTGTCATTTGTCTATTATGGCTGGAAAGTTGTCATTTGTCTAATATGGCTGAAAAGTTGTCATTTGTCTAATATGGCTGAAAAGTTGTCATTTGTCAAGTATGGCTGGAAAGTTGTCATTTGTCTATTATGGCTGGAAAGTTGTCATTTTTCCAATGTGGCTGAAAAGTAATTGTCATTTGTCCAATATGGTTAAAAGGTGTCATTTGTCCAATTAGCTGAAAGTAATTGTCATTTATCCAATATGGCTGAAAAGTAATTGTCATTTGTCCAATATGGTTAAAAGGTGTCATTTGTCTAATATGGCTGAAAAGTTGTCATTTGTCTATTATGGCTGGAAAGTTGTCATTTGTCTATTATGGCTGGAAAGTTGTCATTTGTCTATTATGGCTGGAAAGTTGTCATTTGTCAAGTATGGCTGGAAAGTTGTCATTTGTCTATTATGGCTGGAAAGTTGTCATTTGTCTATTATGGCTGGAAAGTTGTCATTTGTCTAATATGGCTGAAAAGTTGTCATTTGTCAAGTATGGCTGGAAAGTTGTCATTTGTCTATTATGGCTGGAAAGTTGTCATTTGTCTATTATGGCTGGAAAGTTGTCATTTGTCTAATATGGCTGAAAAGTTGTCATTTGTCTATTATGGCTGGAAAGTTGTCATTTGTCTATTATGGCTGGAAAGTTGTCATTTGTCTATTATGGCTGGAAAGTTGTCATTTGTCTAATATGGCTGAAAAGTTGTCATTTGTCAAGTATGGCTGGAAAGTTGTCATTTGTCTATTATGGCTGGAAAGTTGTCATTTGTCTATTATGGCTGGAAAGTTGTCATTTGTCTATTATGGCTGGAAAGTTGTCATTTGTCTAATATGGCTGAAAAGTTGTCATTTGTCAAGTATGGCTGGAAAGTTGTCATTTGTCTATTATGGCTGGAAAGTTGTCATTTGTCTAATATGGCTGAAAAGTTGTCATTTGTCAAGTATGGCTGGAAAGTTGTCATTTGTCTATTATGGCTGGAAAGTTGTCATTTGTCTATTATGGCTGGAAAGTTGTCATTTGTCAAGTATGGCTGGAAAGTTGTCATTTGTCTATTATGGCTGGAAAGTTGTCATTTGTCTATTATGGCTGGAAAGTTGTCATTTGTCTATTATGGCTGAAAAGTTGTCATTTGTCAAGTATGGCTGAAAATGTGCCATTTGTCCAGTATGGCTGAAAATGTGCTATTTGTCCAGTATGGCTAAAATTTTACCATTTATTCATTATGGCTGAAAAGTAATTCATTGTCCAGTATGGCTGAAATTTTACCATTTATTCATTATGACTGAAAAGTAATTCATTGTCCAGTATGGCTGAAAAGTTGTCATTTGTCCATTATGGCTGAAGAGTTATCATTTGTCCAGTATGGCTGAAGAGTTATCATTTGTCCAGTATGGCTGAAGAGTTATCATTTGTCCAGTATGGCTGAAATGTTACAATTTATTCATTTTGGCTGAAAAGTTGTCATTTGTCCAGTATAGCTGAAAAGTTTCCATCTGCCCTTCATGGCTGAAAAATTTGCCACCTGTTTGTTATGGGTGAAAAACTGCAAATGCAGTTAGTGTAAATTCTTCAGATCCAACCAAGCAGTCAACATAGTTATCCTATATTACTTAAAAACTGACAATGAAATACTAAAGATCTTGACATTTTGTCTTCATGGCCGTAAAATCCTTTATTTATTACTCTTTGCATAAAGAAGTTTTATCAGTAAGTACAGTAATTATATATAAAAGGAAAAAAATTTAAAAAATATTATTAAGAAATTAAAAGAGAAAATCATAAATAAAAAAAAAACTTTGTGAGAATATGTTTACCACTTAAGTTGACATTGAATAATGCACTTATTATCTGTAATTTACAACTAAGACTTAAATGTAATTAACAGTCGACAATTAATGACAGAAAAGTCATTATTAAAATTTTAAAACATTAAAATGAGCATGATGGCAAGATAAAGAGGTCATGACCTGATATAATTATTATTTTAGGTTATATATCATTTACATTTTCACAACATTTAGATATAGTGTATAATTATTATAGTAGTAATTTTACTGTTTTTTAAACTTTAAAAAATGATTTTATAATAAGCAAGAATTGAGTGCTATCTTGTCATCTAGATATACATTTGAGAATATGTTGGATTTTAAATAACAATTTAAATAATTTCTTTATCTTGAATTTGTGTTGACAGCTAAATGACAACCAATTTAAGATATTATTCTATATTAATTATATATAATATTATTAAATAGTGTATATTTACTGATGCATTTTTAGATAAGAAAACTGTATATTTATCTTAATAAAACAAATTGTAAAAACCTACTAAGTACTACTTTTTAAAACATTTAACTTTCTATCTTTCTTTGAAAAAAAAAACGCTTATCAAAATAAGTTTTGGCAGAGTGTTATAAGCTCTATTATTATATAATCTACTCAATAATCCATGTAATACGGTCATACAATAAAAATCGTATTGAATGAGTATGATGTCATAAAAGCATAAAAGTCATTCCAGAGTGACGTCACACAATTCACCTAGTTCACAGTTGTTTGTTTCATTTGACACTGTTTGTTGATTCTAATTTAAGCCGATACTTTTGTACTTTTCTTCTAAACAGAAGATACATTGTATTTAAATTGAAAATGTTTGTTTTGTTTTTGTATCCTGCGGAAAGACTATTATTTACTTTTAATATTTCAGCAGGATCACTTTTGGCACATGTAGACAGTTACGTGAATTTGTTGTGTTTCGGTCAATCAGCTGTTTTCTTATAATGAGAAGACAATTTTTAAATCTATGAAAAACTAGTTTTTAGGGGATTATATAATAAATAGAATCTTGCATTTGTGTTTATGCAATATTGAATTTATTCAACTCGTTGAATAATGTTTTATGCAACTCGCCAAGGCTCGTTGCATAAAAAATTATTCAACTCATTTAATAAATTCAATATTACATAAACACTCATGCAAGATCCTCTATGTCCAGATTCTTTCACTCATATTGAGGTAGTTAGTTCTGGGTTGGTGGAGAAAACTGGAGTGTCCAAAGAAAACCCTGACTGTTGGGAGATGAACTAACAAACTTTCTCACATTAGGATTGTCCAAGTGGTTTCGAACCTTGGCAGTCAAAGATGCTGAGATCAGTAAACACAACTTTATACCACTTGGGGCACTGGGACTAACCTAAATAATTTGGAGTTTATGGGTGTGAAATGAGGGCACTGGGACTCCTAAATAATTTAGAGTTTGCAACGTTTATATGACATTATGAATTATTATACCTTTTGTAAATTTCTCGAAATCTGATTGGTTAATAAGCGTTTGGATAAATTTAATGTCACCCTCGGATTGCAGAAAATCTGACGTCACAGGGTGACATTACGTGAGCGGTTGACATTACGAAAAATGTCACATGCGCAGAAAAACTGCGTATGCGGTTCGATCGCATTCGTCTTCTAAATCAGTAAAACGCTTTTCTAAAGTAATGATAAATGCTACAAGCGTCTCACAAGTTGCTTACGGACGGCAGCTGACTGTCATGATTTTCAATCCAGTATACTTTGGTTGCACAGTATAATTAACATCAACAATCGGTATAATAAAATAAATATTACATTTCTGATAGGATGACAGCCCATATTGTCACCCCTCGAAATTCATTGTCAACCTCGGCTTCGCCTCGTTTGACAATGAAATTTCTCGGGGTGACAATATGGACTGTCACCCTATCAGAAATGTAATATTTATATACTACGGTAGTTAGATTGATTGCGTTCTTAAAATGTATACTGCAATCAGCATTTCATATTTTTATTACTAGCTGGATTTTCTTTAATATTGGTAATATCTAATTACAAGGTATGTAGAACAAGTTTACAACACTTTGAAGTTCAATGGTACCAGTAGTTTGAATTCAAACTTTTGTATGGTGGAAGACCAGTGCTACATAAATACTTATTATGAGTTTATGAGATACTAATATTTATATATATATATACAGTAAAGACCTGATAAAAGTTTAACAATATTCTAATTAGTGTCAAATCAGCAGCTCATGTTGGTTCATCGTTATCTATATTTCAGCAGCTGATTTCTATCACTTGGCAGCTTTTCTGCCAATATCTATCTATATCTCCGCCATTTAGCAGTCAAACCATGACTCCTTTCTCCTTTTCATTACCCCAGTGTTAAACTATTCTCAGGCCTGTACTGTATATATATATATATATATACACAGATCTACTCTTCTTTATTCTTTAAATTGAGTTTAAGAAATGATGAAGGCTGATTTAGGATTGTATGTGTATACCTTTTATCTCTTAAATCTTTTTTAAAATTTTGTTTTAAACAGAATTAAATCAGGCTGAAATCTATTGTCAGAGAATTTGGGGAGATTAGGACTAAAAAAACTTTTTTTTAAACTTCAAATAGTTATCCCCTATTGAATATTGAAAATTCAGTTTTTCTGCTGACATCTGAGATCAGTTTTGGATTTGTTTAAAAGAGTTTTAATGCATTTTTATAGTAAAATCTCTGTTGATTGCCTGTTTTAACGATAACACCAGACTGACCTGGCAATTGTTTGGTTTGACATAGTTGGGCGTACTTTTCCGAATTTTTTTTTCATGTAGGTTTTTGCATATCAATTTGTTGTTTTTTTCTCAGAACCTATCTTTAATGGTGAATCAGAGGGGTATTGGTAAATTAGATTTCACTGGTACACATCATATAAATGTTATATAACACGACAATTGTGTACCTGCAATAAAACACCATCTTTATTTATTATAACTCCCACTTTAAATTTTTACAGAGTTAAAACCAGTGCAGACTGTTTGTCAATATGTTGATTTTTCAATTACAGTCAAACCTGTCTATAAAGGCCACCCAAAGGAAATGGCAAAAGTGGCCTTTATAGGCAGGTGGACTTTGTTTACAGGTTAAAATAATAGGAACAAAAATAATTGAGATACAATTCTACTGGCCTTTATAAGCAGGTGGTCCTTATATAGAGGTAGCCTTTAAGGCAGGTTGGACTGTATTAATTTAGTTGAGTTTTCAGACTTTTGACTTTGTGATTATCTATCTGAACAGGAGCATTAGCACTTGTATACTATGTTAATCATGGTTTTGGTTAATTTATGCAATGGACTGATCAATGATGCCTATTTGAAAGCTTGTGTTTTGCTTATCTGAATAAAGTATTTGCTTTATTTATTACGATAGTGCATTAGTAACACAGTCAAACTTGTCATAGCGACCACTTCTATTTAGCGACCTTGTCTTATGCGACCTTAATTAATTCTATTAGTTATTAAGTCCTATTGATGCATTTTCCTATATTTTGAACCTCTATTAAGCGACCACCTGTCTAACGTGACTAAATAATTTAAACCCCTTTCACTTCCTAACTAACAAATCAGTTGTACACATGGAACATTTTGTTGGATACTAATCAAGACAAAACCTATCAATATCAACAATTACCTTTCTTACTTTTTATCATCCAAACAACCTTCAATGAAATGTAAGGACGGCATTTATTGTCATGTCATGCTGATATTCTTGTTTACAGTGGTTATGGATGTTACGCAAATCTTATGAGATTTACAATACTGAATATGTTTCACATCTTCGCCACTAAAAAGTTCTGAAATGGTAGGTAACAAGGGATAGTCACAATAATGCGTAATGTTCAAATTGTTGACCTTGACCTTCATTCAATCAAGTAACGAAAAACTATAAATATCTAGACTATTAAAATCTACATCCTATAACCGGAAGAATCAGCCAGATTTCAATTTTGATTTTTGAGTTGAGTATTAGTGTTAGAAATAACAACAAATAAAATCCATTAGGACTTAGAAATGTGACCCTCTTAGAGATATCTATGGTACACATATTACTGAACACAGTTACTGAACTTTATGGCTATTGCTTACTTGAATGTCATTTACAGATAATCAGTTTATCTTTCGGAAAACAGGCAAGACAACATTTTAAGAGAATTCTTTTAAGAAACTGAAACTTGTAAGATAACTAAAATAAAGAAGGTGTAAAGTCTAACCCATTGTTTTACTGTAGGATATTATTGTCATCGCTTCATTCATGGGTAATCTCTCCTTCTCTATCTTACAAAATAGACAAACTATTAAAAAAATTTCTTTAAAAATCCAACTTTTAAGACACATTGTTTTACCATAGGATATTATTGTCATCACGCCATTCATGGATAATCTCTCCTTCTCTATCTTACAAAAACACAAATAATTAGACAAAATTTCTTTAAAAATCAAACTTTTAAGATAGTATTTTCTAAACGCATTGTTTTACCATGGGGTAAACCTGTCATCGTTTCATTCATGAGTATCTCTCTTCTCTTAAAAATAGACAATCAGAAGAATTCTTAAAAAATCAAAACTTTTAACTGTTTTTTAAAGTAAAACTGTTATCATAATACTTTTGTTATAGAAAGGATACAGTTCTCGGTATCATCTGCCCTGAATATCAAGTATCGTTCACCCTGAATATCGGGAACAATATTATCGGGAATTGTGTCATATCGGTTTCTTATCGTTTTTTGTGTCTGTCTCCCTTACTTAGCCTTTTAAATACTTTATATTCTTTTTGTGATGACTTTCTACCATGTTTGAGATTTCTTTTTTTCAAAATATTTTGAATTTTTTTTTAAAGTGCTTAATTTGGTAAGAAAAAGATTTTTTGGACTGATAACTTTTAAGCATGACAAAATGTTTTATTACTATTCAATCGTATCTTTAGATTTTTACAATGTGTTGATTTTCACCTTCCTGTAAACAATAGCAGCGACCGACATTATAAAGATATTCTGACGATCTCAAATTACATGAAGATAAAATGATTTGGTATTGCATGATTTATGTGTTGCAAGATATTGCATTTTTTTTATTTAAAAACAAAACTTTTTTACAATTTCTTTTCTACTGTAGGTTCTACTGACCTTATTTGTATTCACAATTATTATATTGCATGTTTTAAATACAGAAGTACTTATAATATACCCGTAGCACTTGTATTAGAATTGGTGTTAGTGTTCAGTGTGAAATGCTAGAGTTATACTCCCAATTTTTATATATTATGTTGTTATCAATGTCCAATGCTAAAGTTATACCCCAGCATGAGCATGGATATCAGCTTCTATGTTGAATGACAAAGTTATTCACCCAAAATTATATGGGTGCTAGTGTCTTACTGTTTAGCATTACAAAGGAATAATGTGAATTATTGGTGTATTATGCTCCAGTCAATATTATTTTAACTACTAGTATATAGAGATGGCCAGTTCTGGAATTGTGAAGGAGACTGAAGTACCCCTGAGAAAACCACCTTCAGCCAGCTAATGGACAAACTTCCTCACATAGGGATGTGTCTGAGTAGGATTCAAACCTAGACAGTGATAGGTGGTGTAGCTGTGATTAGTTAACACATATTTGAGTTTAGACCACTTGACCTCTGACCTCATAAGAAATGGTACCGGGTAATTGTAAAAATAAAACTGCTGTAGCTACTCCAGGCAAACTGAATTACATGCATTATTAGTGTATTATGTTTAATTTGCCTGGAATAGCTATGGCAGTTTTATCACCATAACTACCATATCTCAATTTTAAGGCTTTGTGATATAGTGATATTGATGGATTGAATAGGGTTTTACATCCCAGTCAAGAATATTTCACTTATATCAAGACATTGCCAGCTATAGATGAAGTGGATTTTTTTTTACTATTATAATGTGCTCAGGGCAATGTACAGGGATGTACTTAAGCATGCCACATCTACCATATGGCATAGGGCATCAGTTTTAAAGATCTCTTCCCAAAAGACCACATCAGGTCTTTCATTTTTTAAATTTTGAGTGCTTATTGAAAGAATAGTAACAACCTATTTTCAAGTCGCTGTCAGACCCGGCCCGGGTTCAAACACTGAACTCCCACATATGGAGTGAGCACTCTCCCAACTAAGCTACAGTAGTGGTTAATATGGTGATTAGTGAGATGGCAAAGTAACAAAGAGTAGTTATAATAAGGCTTGACTGTATTTATAAATGTAATTTGTCTTTAGAGAGAATATCACAAGAGTACATTGTGTATTGTGGTAAACATCCTAAGTGGTAAATAGAAAGTAAAGTTTTTATTACCGAGAGTGACAGTAAAGGATTTCATATCATAAAACCTTTTGATAAACAAACCATTAAATGCAGCAAGTCATTTGAAAAGTAATTAAATTTTATGTGATTTTTTATGAACCCTAAGTTATTTTTAATTTACAAATGATTGGTGTACATTTTTTTATGCACTGCAGTAAGTCATTTGAAAAATAATTAAATTTTTATGTGAAGAAACCCTGAGTTATCTTAACAAATGATTGGTGTAATCTCAGGTACCTTGTTTTGCACCTGCAGACATTTCTACAGGTATGAACACTCGTTAAGATGGGGTAATTATAGGGTGTTAGGTGGAATTTATTTTCCACTTTGATATAAATTGACAGTGATAAGCAGTTGTATACAGTAGAAATTATAGTGGATAAAGTTTCCGGTGATATAATCTTTTTTTCATAAATATACCTTTAAAGGGATGTTGTTGGGTTAATTTAACCCTCCACACTCCACAGTCCAGGTAATATGTGGGACAAACTTCATTGGTGGCAATAAGATGGTCATAATTAGCTGATGAAGGTCATTCGTTTTTTTGTCAAGGTCAAGTTTTGTCTTGAGGAAGGACTTCCATTTGTGCCTTCCAATTAAATTAAATTTTTTATTTAAAAGCATCACCCAACCTTGTTTAACGTTTCTGCCGATTTGTTTTTCAATGATTTTACTTATAATTTAATAGATACAAAAGGAAGACCTACCTTGTCTTAATTAAGACATTGTATGTATAATTTCAACCAGGAAATATTGCAACAATCTGTAAACAAGCTTAGTTGTAGTACAGGTCCACTAATGGATTGGTTGAAACCTTTGCATGTTAAAAAATATCGAAATTGGAGTGTGAATTTAAAAAACACATTTACTTTGAGAGTTTGGGATTCTTTATATTTAAAGGTCAGTGATTTGTTGCCTTGGGACTAAATTTTATTTTCCACGTACCATAATTGTTTCAGAATCACATGATTTTTTGGATATAGGTAGGCTTGGATTTTATGATTTTTACCATGTGTATTTGTTGTTCACGAGAAGTGATGACAGTTATTGTTAATGTTAGAATTGTAAAATGTTTCTTCTTTGCCAATGGAGGCAAACTATCATTGTGCCCCCAAAAAAGCATCTGCCTTGTTGTAAATTAAAGGTCAACGGAAACCAGATCAAACATGTTTAAATATAAGATTTAAGGTTGTTGTCCATCAGCCATCTGTCTGTCGCAGTAAAACACAATAATTTGTATAGTTATTATTATTATCAGGATGAGGAGGGTATTATTATTACATGTATTATAATCAGTTTTGTGTTTCATCTGTATCATGGAAAAAAACTTAATACTGTGTTTACACATCTTTTTCATCCTTCATTGGTAATTGGTAACTTAATCATATAACTACATAATGTTTTCTACAGTTTATTTCACCCCAAACTAGGGTATTTTAAGATTTTTAAGATCTTTTATTTTTGCCTCAGTATGACTATGTTTCCATTCCTGGTAGCCAGAATTGACATTACCTCCTATTTTTGAGAAATTCATTAAAAAGAAAGCAACATAGTTTAGCAAATTGGTGAAAAATACTAAAAAAAAAGAACTTTAGTTCCACAAATTTGGAAATTTGGCTACTAATAAGTTTGAATGCTTCTCTAGATTTAATACCACACAGGACAGATTCTTATATGAGAACGATTGTCAGTTTGATTGCTGAGGGTTGATAGTTCTCGGCAGGTACTCCAATTTCCTCTACCATCCCAGAACTGGCTGTCTTGATATATAAGTGCGAGAATTTTTACTTGGATGTAAAACGCCATTACTCCGCTCCACTTTTGTCAAATTCCCGGTAACTTGTTTGGATTGAGGAGTAACAGACACTTGTGTGTACTACTTATGTAACCTAATAAATTAAATTAATTGATGTGTTTTGAATATTATTTGGACTTAAATGCACTCAAGAGTTTTTTGAGTTCATACAGTAACTCACATAAGCTCTATACATCATACATGAACAGAGAAAAAAGCTAATTAAGAAATGTTTGTTACTGAAGTTCATTCTCGAGTACTCTCTTAAAAGTTTGCATTATTAAAATATTTAGACCAAATTTCAGATTTATGGTAATATCTTAAAGAATATATTTTATATTAGTGTAATCTTTACCAGTTATTGATAGAACACAATACAGACAGGTCTTCTGTTGTTACATTTTAGATCAATCTTTTCTTGGGTGGCATTGTAAAAATGACTCTTTAAGTGACCGTAGATGTGGGGGACTTTCATTACTGATGTACCTGTCCTTATACAGGTATTAATACATGTAATCAATCAAAAATGATAATTTTCATTTCGGTGGTGTGGATTATTTTTTAACCTCTTTTAAATCTATAAGATTGATTGGTTCATCTTCAAATATAACTATTGTATGTTATCTTGCCAAATAATATATATTAATGATAGGGGTGGTCTGGGAATTCATTTGCATAAACCTGATCCCCTCTTTCATTGTCTGAAATTTGGATGAAAAATTTCAATGGATCCTGTCAGAAGGTATTACAGAATTTATGAAATATTACATATCTGGCTGAAAAGTTGCATATCTCAAGCTTTTGGACTGGTCTGACTTCCCTATTTCGCCATTGTTACAGGTAATGATACTACCGGTAGCTAAACCAGTTTGATAAAGATGTATATTTTAACGTCATCTGCACCAAATATGATAAATTTATAAAAAATATATTCCAGGTATTGTTTTACCAAAAAATATAAAAGATGAGATCCTGCTGACACAATTACCAACAGTACTTATCATATAAACTACATTACACTAAAAAATCAAATAATGTGTATCATAAAAAACTTATCATTTTAAAAATATTCCAAAAGGAAAGAAACCCTCGACAACATTTTTGTGTTGTGTATTATAAGCTGACATGTTAGGTCATAAGTGATAGTATATTTATATGAAGATTGAACTTTGTGGGAAGTGCAGACTTAACGATATTAAGATCTACTCAGCAGGTAGATTTATATACCTGTAATTAACTACTATGGGTGACAGTAGATAATTCTGTAGGTATAACAAGTTAATACCATTATCTGAGCATAACAAACATCTCAGTTTTGAGTTTTGATCTCCTGTTTAGTACTGAGTAATATATACCATAGTTGTTCCTTTAAAAGTTACCGTCTTCACATTAGCCATAAGATTACATGTCTATAAAGGCCACCCAAGTGAACCAGGAAAAGTGGCCTTTATGGGCATTATAAGCAGGTGTCCCTTATATAGAGATGGCCTTTAAGGCAGGTTGAACTGTAAATGTAATTCTCTATTTGTACACACTTATGGCAACCTTTAGAGTAGCACTTGGAGCAGTTGCACAGATAAGTATTGCAGACTATTTACTCTACCCATTATACTGGTACCAAGCTAACCAGTAAAGGACTAAATTTGGAAGGGACAATGGGATGGTTAAAATGTGTTCTGGGTTATTTAATGTTAATATAAAACAGGTGACATTAATATAGAGGTAGTCTTTTTGACAGATCAGCTTCTACCATTTAGAATTGTACCATGTCCATGATCAACAAAATTAAGACTTGAATAAGAGTGCCTCGTATGTGGTATTTTCAGGCTTAATATGGTAACCCAATACCTTGATCAAGGAACCAGACAAAACAGTGTTCTGTAAAGTATCTCTGAAACTATGTACACTGTATTTATAGGTTTAACTCTTGACAGGTGAGCTTCACATGCCCATTCTGACCTTAATAAGTCCTGACTAGTGTGTGGTATTTTTAGGTTTAATACGGTATCCAATACCTTGATCATGGGACAAGACAAGACAGTATTCTGTGAAGTATCCCTGATGTTGTGTACACAGAATTAATAGGTTTAACATAATCATTAGCTTAGACTTTCAAAGTCCTTAAAATGGTTTTACAAGATGTGGTATCCTTGACGATTATCAAACTTCATTTCTCTTTAAGCTGTTAAGATAAATATATGAGACTTTTAACATAAATCTGCTTTTTTCTGAAGGTTAAAAATTCAAATTTATCATATTTACCTGTCAGGACACGGAGATATAAAACTTAATTTACTGGAAGATTGAAATACATGTAAAACATATAAATCATATCTCAGAAAAATAAGTTTTTATACAAACAATTTATTGTTTGTAGTATATTGTTTGTAGGTATAAGTATTTTAATATATCAAAAACAAATACACTAATCCAATCCAAATCACAATCTCAAACCAATGTAAAACTTTAAAAACTGGCAAGTTAAGTTTAAAACACATGGACTTTCACTAAAGTGAGACCAGGTGCTCTGGAAGGCTAAGCATTTCCTGTATAGCTAACTACACTCACTACCTGTGTAATTAATTATAAAAAAAATTATATGCTAATAAGACTATAGTTTGGTTTTACATGTGGCAGGTATATTTTTCCCGGTGGTAATGCACACATGTTTAACTGAATTTGCCAGTTTCAAAAGTTTTTACTTTGCTTTTGTGTTTATGATTTGGACATGGACAGATATGTTTTTGTTTGTGATACTATGACATATGCTATCCAAACGTTTCTGTGTCAGTAACAGAAACACTAGCAATTGTATTGTGATTTGATTCACCAATTTTTCACTAAGTAGGATAGCAAGTACCCTGCAAAATGTACATGAACCACACCACTAGATATTATTTTCTCAAATAATCCTAAGGAGTGAACATGTGGTTGCCATGTGGTTCTTTTATACCAGTACTTTCATTTAGCAAAAAATATCGCTTACTTACAGTTATTGCATTCCATCTTCATCACAACTTTTACACATTTTTATTTTCATTTTTCAGGTATTTCTTCCCTACTTATGAAAATGATAATTTATTATGCCAGTTAGAGGACAATAGTGACACTGATGATGAACAATTTCAAGATGGCGCTGCATCTGGTTGCCATGGAAACATATCTGTGATAGCAGAAGACAATCCAGTTACAGAGAGTATACTGGCAGAAGAATCCGTCAGAAAAGAAATATTATCATCTTGATAATTTATACATATGTTGTTTTTGGTGCAATAAATAAAAAAATCCTTCCAGTTGAAAAAATAAGGTTATAAACCATATGGTGCCATCTAATGTTTGTTCAGAAATGTTGTTTCTATAGGTTACACAAAGAACAGATCTTATGTCATTTCCTTGGAGTGAGCATCAGCAGTGGCATCCAGCACACAAAAGTTTTTGAAAACATGTAAGGGGTATCAAGTGTTACATTGACAAACTATTTTCAACGTTTTTGTTTTGGAATATATGACCAGGCAAGGTATGCTATTCTACTGACTGCTTTTATAGCAAAAAAGGATGGTTGCAGGAGAGATACTGTATAGGAATCTATAACTTACTGAACCTGTAGTAATACACAAAGTTAGGAGATATCACATTGGAAATGAAAATGCTCTGCTACTATATGCCTGTCTTCAAGAAGTTGCTTTCTAAGTAACTGGATAATGACAAAGGTTTTGTAAATGTTGTGTGATCTGTGTGAATTTGAGGTACAAGAACAATGGTTCCAATGGGAAACCTAAAAATGATGTCAGAGAACCATACAGCTTTTATTGTAACTAATGGTAATATTTGTTGTCTGACATGGAGAATATTACCGTATCAAAGACAGTATCTTTGACGGGACAGGTACTTTTTGGAGGCTGCATGGTACCAAAATGTCTGTGATATTACACTTGTATAAAAACTACCCTGATTTAAAATATTAAATGCTGTAGTTATCTGTTTATATTTCAGTTTTTATGATCTGTAATTAAGAAAATGAAACTACATTTTTACGGATTTATTTGTTAAAAAGCAATACACAACTTACCCTGGGGAAAAATTAGCAAAGATGAAAGATGAAAGAAATAAGATTATCACTGACTTTCATTTAGTGAACTGACAAACTTTCTCACACTAAGATCTGCCCCAGTGAGTTTTGAAACCCAGCAGTGAGCGGGCTGTGATCGTAAAGTCGGTGCTTTAGACCCCTTGGTCACATATACCAGATAGGATATAATTGTGTTATGCCTGATGAAAAAAGCACAAATTGGTGGTCTTCATCTTGTTATAGTAATCTACAGACTAGATCAGTGCCGCCCTTGTGGGACTTGGCTTTATTTATTGCAAACTTACTGTGCATATCATCGGATCAAACAAACCCCCAGGATGTGTTCATGTCATCGGGTCAAGAAGCAGCTTGTTTTTTTATCTGGACTCTGAAAAAATATCAGGATTAAAATTGACCATTATTGACCATTGTCCAAGATAACACTCATTATTCTATTAAACAGGGTCAAAATGTCCTCACCCCAGACAAGACATCAGGGACCACCTATAACTGTTCATGACACTATTATCCAGAATTAAGATTTTAAATATGTTTAGAAAATCTCTTTATTATAAACTCTTTATTTAAGAACAATATTTAAAAGGGGTTTACACATTTGAAATAATCATTTTTCTCCCCCCAAGGATTTATTTAAAATGTAATGTTCTTTCAGGCTGCACACTGTGAAGGGGCAGAAAAAAAGATTTTCTTTTGAAAAAAGCCAATTATCTCCAAGAGATCTTCTAACAATAATATGTTAATACCTTTTACTGTGAAAAGTTTATCTGTTAGCTAGGTATTCACTTATTTTCTGCTTGGCTTAATACCTCTCATCTCTGAATTGTTGACTGAGACATGTTATCTAAATATGAACTGTTTTTGTCCTTGGAAATTATTTTAAATAGAGTGATAGCTATTCTTTGTAGTATATTAATTTCACACAGTTTCTCAAACCAAAAAAGGGTTGTATATATGATTATACACTTTTGGCCCAATAAAATAATTGATTAAATAAGGTTTTATGGCCCAGTCAAGAATATTTCAATTATATGGAGACATCACCAGCTATAGGTGCAATTGCATAAAGTTTGACCTTTGCAGTAAAATGAGTTTTTATTCATTTTGTATCTCAGATGAAGAGTACATGGAGTTTTAAGATCCTTTCACTTGTATCAATGTTGTCAGTTCAGGGATATTGGAAGAAACTGGAGTACCCAGAGAAAACCACTGACCTTCAGCCAGCTAACTGACAAACTCTGATCTTCCCCCAAGAAACCTAGGTAGCAAGTGGGGCTGTAATCGGTAAACCATTTTTATATCACTTGGTCACTGAGGCCCATTTCTGTGGGACTCATTTGAAAAATTATAAAAATTAGCCAATTATATGAGATGGTGGCTTATTATGTAGTCTTGTGCACAGTTTCTAAAATACATGTCTATTTTCGAAAATAATTTCATAGGCCAGATACAGCCCTTACTTTATATGCTCTTTTTAAAATCTGCCTACAATTGAAGCATTCATGGCTCTTATCCTTGAATGATAAAATAAAAATATTAAAATATTACAAGCATTAGCTAAAATATTGTTATTTTAAAAAAAAAAAAACTTTTGTAATTCTTGTGACAGTGAAAAAGAGAAAAATAAGTTCTTTTGTGTTATAGATTTTGCATTCACTTCATACCACTGGAGTTTTATGCTTTTGTAACATACTAAGTTCATTCCAAGGTGCAAGGTCCATGAATGAGAACAAGGAAATATATTTACGTATTTACCTTACTCAATGTGCAAAAACAGTAATATGGAGTCAAAAATATTCTTCATTCCCAATGACAAAAACATCTTTTTCCCAAAAATGTTATTGATTTTTCCAAATTGAAACTACACGTAGTTACCATTTAACATGCTTACAATTTTAATATTTGATAACTAAATAACTACAATGTAACCTTTACAAGACTAAAAGGATCCTTTCTTTTATGTCCATGTCACATTTTCTCCAGGATCCAAAAGCAATCACCTCCTCAACCAACCAGGTCTTGATGAAGGCCACCCCAGGCAGAAAGCTGAACAAACACCATACAACCTACAATAAAATCACAATATCTGAAGATGTTGGTGTTGATATATTTACTTGGTATCATATATCAATTTTTTCCCCAATTTAATGAGAGAAACTTTGGTGGTAGAATGGTATAAAGTGCATGCTTACAGAATCACAGTGCCAACTGCTGCATAGTCAGTGTGAAAAAATTGTCGGTTCACTTGATGGTGGGTGGTATTCTCCAGTACTTCAGTTTCCTCCACCAAGCTAGAACTGACTGACTGACTAACTTAAAGGGAAAAGATTCTTGCCTTGGAGATAAAACACCATTACTGCACTCCACTCCATGACTCCTGGACCAGTCCCCAAAAACAGATGTGACCTCCTTAAGGAATGTATATGTATTACCATACACCAATACAACCATCTCTCATCTCTGTATGTGACAATGTACAATTTTAATGTTTTAATGTTTTTGGTTGATTTTTGCTGTATTGTAAGTTGTCATGTTGATCTTATTCTTAAAACATTTTTACATATATTTTAAACCATTTAGCAGCTTAAGATTAATAAAAGTCAATTTCATCTTTATGCAATGAAAATCCTTTTATTGCTGCATTTGACGATGAAAACATTCCTATAAAGTTTGTACATAATTGTTTTTAAAATTACCAGTTTAAACTTTAAGAGTAAATATTGAAAAAAAGTGCCTTGCAATACAGATTTTAAAGTTGAATTTGGTATGACTGATGATAAAAACAAGTAAAAATAGACGGAAAAAAGGGGGGGAGGGGTAATTTGATACCTGAAAGTAACCACTGTGTATTTTATAGGCCATGCATGCATTCCTACCCTTTAATGTGATCTATTTAAGACATCTCATAAACCTCTGTACAACCTTCTTTTTTATTAAAGCTGCCCAATATATTATGGTCATTAGTTTATAAGCAACATTAAAAATACCTTCATTTTTATTCAGAAGAAATAAACTTCAGAATTCCCTTGATTTGTAAATATTAATTTTATGATCTCCGAGACAGATAATAAAATTGAAACGCTTCTTTTTTATTTATTTCTGCTATCTCCCCATCTTCAGTAGCTGGGGAAGCTACCTGCTACGTTTAATAAAAATAAATTTAATATAATATATGTGGGTAAAACCACTTTTCCTGAAGTAAATTACTGTGAAATAAATCTGGGTCTCAATAGATTTATAGAATTGATAAAACAGAATTGTATTTAAATTTATTCATTTATGAAAAAACGATTGGCGATAAAAATGTTTATATGAGTTAAGATTTTCTGATATTTGACCATTTATTTATCAATTAAGGTGTATTTTTAT
This sequence comes from Anadara kagoshimensis, assembly GCA_021292105.1. Taxonomy (NCBI): domain Eukaryota; kingdom Metazoa; phylum Mollusca; class Bivalvia; order Arcoida; family Arcidae; genus Anadara; species Anadara kagoshimensis. The sequence goes on from CM037862.1 coordinate 5,910,039, forward strand.
TAAGGTATACTGGTATATTATTCCAGTTTAAGTTACTGAGGATAAATTGATAAACATGACAATAGGGAGATACTAGACCGATAAAAGGAATATTTAACTTTTTTTGATCAAATATTGAACTATAAACTCAGAGCTCCAAGGTGAGTTACTGTGACTGCTTTTAAAAGGGGCATGTGAGGTCAAGGCATAAATAGGGGTTATTAACCTTATCAGAAAACTTTACTACGCAAACATGTTTTGATACAGTCGCATATGGCCAGTACCACTCTACCCTTATGCTAATAAGTGTTTTTATATGCAAAAACAATGCCAGTGAACAATACTTCTAGTAATTAAATGCTTATAAATGCAGCATATGTAAAAGTGCATACATCAAGTATATCCTAACTAAAAGTGAGACTGGGTGCTCTGGAAAATAAATTTACCCATATTTGCAAAATATTTTGTCCTGAATATATCAAAATGGAATAATGTCTGAATTGGAAAAAAATCTTTGATATTCTTCTTGTCTTGCTTTCTTGCAAAAACCCAACACCAGATAAATCAAGAATCGGTACAATATACTTCAGTAAAAGGATAGGGTTTTGGGTGTTTTTTTTCTCTTGGTCTCCAATTGGTTATAAATTAATTCAGATTGCCTTTCAAACCACATTTTTTCTTCTGTTTGATTAAATTCCAAATGGATATTTCTGTGAAAGTTTTGGTACCTATAGGAAACAAGTTGCAAAGCTGTTGTTAAACAAAAGCATCTACAGTGGAGCAAACATCATTGTATCTCTAGGTTGCCATGTCCTGCTCTTAAATCCATTATTTTAGAAAAATCCAAGAAAGTTTATAACATTCCTCTATGCATATACAGTCAAACATGTGTTAAAGGCCACCTCTATATAAGGGCCTACTGCTTATAAAAGCCAGTAGAATTGCATCCCAATTGTTCTATATGTATATTATTTGAACCTCTATATAAAGGTCATCTGCCCATAAAGGCCACTTTTACTGGTTCCCTTTAGTGGCCTTTATAGACAGGTTTGACTGTAATTTTATAAAAAGTAAACTTTTTCATTACTGTAATTATTATATTTACACCTTGATCTATATCTGATTCTTGGTTATTTCACACCTGTGAATTTTACCTGTCTGGTTACAACTAGAACTGTGTGTAGTGACAGTTTGTTAGATCTGAACTTTATTAATGATTAAATATTTGAACCTAAACTTCAAGAATATATCTAAACTAATAAATCATTTATGTTAATGAGACACTTTATATAAATAAATGTTAAATTGTATGAATCGGTCATCTGTGCTGTTTCCTGTTTTCTGTAGATAAAAGTAAATAAAAATGATGTATACATATATATCAGTATCTAACAAAAATCTTATATACACTATGTTTAACCTGGATTGGATTTTAAAACGAAAATGAATTGGCTTGTGTCTAAGGTGTGACAACCAGGGCCAGTTTTCAGCTGCAACCAAGCTTCTGTATGTATTAGATCAAAAGAAAACCATTCTGTTTGATAATGTTTTATAAAATGTTTGGTTAAAATAGAATACAGATATGTGCAGGTGAAATCCAGTACTAGTGCTAACAACCAAAACACACCAGAATTCAGAGGCATAACATGAGATTGGTCCAAGTGCCCAACAGGTTTTTTTAAAATAAAAAAAAACAAGTTCTTAATTTGTGTATTTTTAAGGAAATTCAAAACGGGAATAAATGGAAAAAAATATACAGCCACATCACACAAACGAGAAATAAGGATACCGCAAGTATCTCATGCTTTTGGAACGCTACAAACATGACCATGAGCCTGTCCATTGTTCATATGTAGACAACAATAAAATATTATTATCGTTTATGCTTAACATAATGCAAAATTAGTAAAGCAGTATTCTTCATGTTATTTGCCTCTTTTGCCGGATGATCTTAAACACTGGTTTCGAAGCTCTCTCTCTCTCTCTCTCTCTCTCTCTCTCTCTCTCTCTCTCTCAGACATATCAACCTTTGTGCCAGAAAGGCTGTCATTTCGCCTGTGGATTTTCCTCAAATATTCCAGTTTCCTACAACATCCAATAATTGACTGGCTCGATGTAAGTGAAAGAATCTTGACTACATTTTTAAATGCAATATTATTTTTCTGTTTTGTAGTAATCCTTTCATTTCAATCTTATCGGTTAGATGACAGAGGTTAATAACCATCGTCCTTTAAAAACTTCGCTCTAAAAGACCACTGCCGATCAGACAATAACCAATAGAAGACCGAGAAAAAAAACAACAAAACTAGTCTCATTTACTCTATGTTTATGGAACCTTGACAAATTAGTTAAATTATATTTTCTATATCTACATTTAATTTTGTATGTAGAATATTGTTTTCACACTTTATCAAATTAAATAACACACTATCTAGTTACTCTTTCCTATTATAGTCAGACTGTTGAACTGTTTCGTATGTTTAGGTTTTTGTTTCTTATTAGCGGTCGCCTTGGTAATGGTTTTAACCATCTTGATTTCACGAAACAAAAGCACTCTAGTATGCTTGGCGTTCAGTAACCGAGAGAATAGGTTATTCAACTTAGAAAAGCAATAAAACTGTTTTGTTTGTAAAAATCCCAAATTATATATTCTGTGCCTTGCTATGTTAAATAATATTATGTTAACACCTGATGAAATCAAATAACATCCATATTTCCAATTTACCTGGTAATTGTTGCTTCTTCTCCATGTTTTCGCCCTTTTGTTTAACCATACCTTACCATTTACCGAATCTCATTGTATTATAGACTTTATGTTTGTTTGGTGACAACGTACTGATGCTAATCTCTCGTGCTCATAGAGTAACAAAGTTCAATGCTATAATGTCAAAATTTCAAAATTGCCAAACATTTGTGGTTTCTATAAATCTAGACACAAATTGAACTATTCGGAGATTGCATATCTAACAGATTGTTTTAGAGAGATCATCAATGTATCTACAAAATGTTTATATATTTTGATAATGTTTGTAGAAACAAGAGGCTCGCGTTTCATTATAAAGCATAGTAAAAAAGTTGTTGAAGGGTTATGAAAACGGTTTCAATTCCCAATACCGCTTTTATAATGTTACACATGTATTGCATGTGCTGTTTAAAAGTTTTCTCTTCCTTTTGCAGTAACAGTATAAGTTGCTTAACGTTTTAGATATGTGTTTAGCTGCACAATATATTTTCAAAACCTTAAACCATTGACAGTATGAATAGGGTATTTATACGACCAATCCGTTTTCAATTTCACGAATCAAATAAAATTGACTATACATTTATAGCCAAAGTTCGAATACTTAAAACTAACAAAGATCCATGTCTACATGTTACACGTGGTATCTGTTACATTTGTCTTAGCTTTTGTTTCAATCGTCCTATCGGTCACCTTGGTAGATTCTTGCTCTCACGAAACCCCTCTCATAAAGATAATTGTCAGTCTGTCAGTTACCTGGAGATAAGGTTGTTCAACTGAAAAAGACAATAAAACTATCATACTTATGTTACAGTAAGGTAATGCCAAATAAGTAAAACTATATTTTTACTAATTTTATCATATTGTGATTTGAAATGATAACATGTTTGGTTACATTTGATAACGTATCTGATTATAGTGCGTCAAATTTGACCTGGTTGTTTGACCTTAAATTTAAATATACAAACATACATCCATTGTGTAATTTAGAGGCTATATAAAGTTGGTGTATACGGATAGATGATAGTAATACTGGATACCGGGCGTTTATGGTAATGGAACCCTAAATCACGCAGTCTATTAGCCCAATCCAATATTCAAATTATAGGTCAAATGGCCAGGTCAAACTTGACGCACTATATCGGTGTTCCTCCAATATTATTGTTTGTTTATTCTTTTTGTGCTTTCACCTTCTGGTTTAATCTATCGGTTATCAAGCCAAACGTTTTGGTTAACAATAATGTGTCAGCTACTTGTTTTTATGCTTTTCACGATTAAATGATAAGATGTAGACAGACTTTAGTGTCATGTTCTTCTTTTGTCTGATTTTACGAGGACATTGATATACAATGTTTATATACATTTCAATAATTACAAAAACAAAAGAGGTAGATGGTTCTATACTTATTGCCGGGTTTTGACTAGGTCATTGGTTTCATATACATTATATATAGTCTTATTTTATTGTTATACGTACTACAATTGAAATATGATTTGAATTCTTTATTGCTCTCTATTTCTCATGCCTGTTGTTTGACATAAGCTTACACGTACAAGGTGTATATTAATTCCAACTCTTCGCTAAGCAAGGTTTGGAGCTTTAATTTCAGCACACGGATAAGTCATGCTCCCATGGACACCAATATGTGTTTTTAGTGTGCATCAACTTTTTTCTTTTATTCGACAGCAAGTACATATATATGTATCAGCAAAATATTTGTAGAAATAGTTCTGCATTACCAAATATGTTGTTCCCTAATATGATAGAAAATTAAAATAAAATCCATACAGGAATGCCATCCTCCAGTGTAACCAATTTGCAATTTGACGCCATGTTCTTAAAAAATCGGACATTTGGTTTCCATATAGGAACAAGAAAACATCTTGGAACCTTTCATCAAAGATGTCAGCATCGAGTAATGTTCAATGTGTTGGGTCTTTAAACAGACTGAAATGTTATTTACTTTGCAATGCTCAGATAAGAACCGCAAGAGTCCGTTCAAAGAGGACAATGGTCATTTTACACCATTAAACTGATAGATTAAACCTACTATATGGTATAAGATTACGGTCAAACTTCAGGTGAAAACATCCGCTCCTAAATTCCAGATATAACAGTGTTGATATCATGGATTTGTACACATATTTGAGGAGAGATTTATACCGGAGGTTTTTACCACAGACCCATTTAAAAGTTTGCCATATATTATGTAACAAACTACTATGTGAGTTGGTGTACTATCAGGAACAGTCACACAGATTACATGGGATTTTATGTCCAAATCTGTAAAGAAGATAAACACGATTTTAAGTGGCATGTCCAAATACTTATCTGTGATGACCACATTGGTCAGTTTGCATTTAATCCACAGTGGTCACTAACTTATACCAACTTGACCACCTTTACTTAATTATTGTTTATCATAAATCAAGAGTTTCTATTATAATGGTCCCTGGTTGGTCATTTTTCAGTTAATCTACAGTGGTCAAATTTTACCAGCTTAACTTAATTGTCATAAATCAAGTGTTTCTATGTACGACGGTCTAAGGTAGGCTGGTCATTTTGATTTAATCTACAGTGGTCAAGCTTGTCCATCTTACTCAATTATTGCTTATCACAAATAATCGGTTTCCCATAATACTGTAATATTTGTAAAATGTGTGGGTGAGTACCAATGAACAAATTAAATCTCCGGGTAAGAATATTTAAATTACGGAATTATTAATTTATCTTCCTTATTACTGACCAACTGGAACTAATTTTGGCAGGTGTTTACGTTATAAAATATAATTTGTCATCAAGCATATCGAGATTATTAAGATTAAGACAAAAGGTATATCATTCTTATTATAAAAAGACTAATCATAGATCAACTTTGATTTACACTCAGTTTTTACTCCCAACTTTCGAAGAAAAGGGATATTAATTCATTTACTCGAACTTCAAAGTTTCAAAGTACAGTTTTTGTACCAATATTTGTCAAATATGAAATATTTATGTTCTTGTATATATATTCTTTTATAATTTTCTGCTTCACGTCCAAATTAAACTGAAGACTAAGCTGAGCGTACAACAAATTTGAATGAGGTTTACTGTATGGTTTAGTGTGGTTTTTATCGTTGACAGTTTTGAATGATAAAAATTATTTTGATGAACGATTAAAAACATTTTTGATGATTTGTAAAAGATTTTGCACACGTGTTTGTTATGACTAATTATAAGGTAATAGACCCCCGTTAGTTAGGTTTACAATTAAATTACAACTTTTGAAACAAAATCTTGAATTACGGAAACATAATTGCAAAAACTGTAACCCCATCTATGTATTTGTCAATGGTTATCCTCAACGATTTCAACATAGCTACGATGAATCATGGAATATTATATTCTTATTGTTTATGCTGTTCAGTCATATTTGTATATATGTGTCCATGTGCTCAAAATTACACATATTTGACAGACAGTGAGATATAAACATTTGCAGTGTCTTTTGTCATACGCTATAGCTTCAATACTTTATTAGCTTCAATGACACAAATCGAAGGTGAGAATACCAGCATAACTTGTGTTGTTGTATTCCTAATTATGCCTTTAATGGTTTCAAGCACTTGTAGATTGTGTGCCAAATGGCTAAACTGCAAAGGGTTCTACATAGATGATAGATGAGACATTAGTGTCTATAGATGTAATGTTGACATATCATGCTTAGCTTACTGAAAATTTTGTTTTGGTCAAAAAAGCAAACGTTTTTCTTGTTAAAATATCATCACGGCCATTCAAAAATACATAAAAACTACACTAAAACAACACTCTACTAGAATGATTACCTTTGTGTCGACACAAAAATGACACCTTCATTATGATAATAAATTGCTTTTTAAAAAAGAAAAATGACATTTTATGAACTTTTTTTACAAGTGCTATTTTTTCTCGTAAACCAGCAATGTTGAAGTCATCACTGAGACGACCTTTGACCCTGTCATACAATTAGTTCTGTGGTTCAAGTATCGTCTGCTGTGAAAACATAGACACAGTTAAAGAGGTGAATAGCTTAATGAAAATAGTCGGTATGTACGCGGAATGACATAACTGTCATGAAATTGGCCTTTGTTGTATGAATTTGGAGTGGCATAACTGCTATCTCTAAAGGGTCTTTTCGTGATTGCTCCTTCTTTTAAATCAAATTCTTACCTAGTTTTTCAGAATAGGACAATCATAAATAAACCGTCTAAAGATGGGAAATAATGTTGTTTTTGCTTTGGCAAATGCATATTCAATTTTTATGCATTCGTGTATTATATTGGTTGTAAAATCAAAAAACAAACGTACCAATCCATGTCTAAATCACAATTGCGAAGCAAAGTACAAACTTCGAAACTGTCATATTAGGTTAAGCAGACTTCTAACAGAGAAGTGAGGTCGGGTGCTCTGAAAGAGTAAGCACCTTCTGTTTAACTAGCTACAAGAGGCGGTTTATGTCAATATAAAGTGCTTCAATTACACTACTAAACTTATATCAAGTGGTCATACAAAGTCTGGGTTTTATAGTATATGTCTACCTTTTCTTGTTCTCTTTGTATTTGTTTTGTTGTTTATTGTTCTTTGTTACATTGACTCTTGGCAAATAATATTATTTAGCTTTAAATCACTTTGTCTCATTTTATTAATAAAAATAATATACAACCCCAAAGCAAAAATTTGAAACTAGCAAATTAAGTTAAACATGTGAAATTCCATCTCCACCAAGCCTATTGATGCTGGCTACATCCACCACGTGTGATGAAAAAACATGGAACTATATCCAGGGTAATTTTGGATAAAGAGACATCATTCTTATCAACAATATTGTTAAAATGATTAACTTAGACAAAAGCAATCACCTGCATTTCGAGAGAAATGTCGTTTTTTTTAATTTTGAATCGTTTTATAAAGAGAAACAAAACATTTATTTCGTAAACAGTTTAATCCCAAATGAGTCCATTTGACCTACTTATCATTAAGAAACACATTTTCCCATGAAAATAATGCCAAAAATATAGAATTATCCACGTGTTTAAATGATCAAGCAGTAAGATTTTCACTTTATAAGGATATTAAATGCCTCTTCACAGTAATTAAGGCACTGTATGACGATTGCGGATTTGACCAAATAAGGAGGCGTATATTCTTATCGAGGATATTAATCTTAATCCGGCTAATCCGCCTGAGATAAACATTGTGTATTGCCTATAACTTTGGATAAGTCTTTAAATCTTGTAATTGTTCTGGAATTATCGGCGTATCACGGTTGCCTTTCACGAAATTTAATTACCGTCGTGAGAAACTGACTTGTGCGTTCAAATGTAGCACACATAATTCGATGATCCTTTGTTGTATACAAAATCATATCTGTGTATTTGGATGTTTATCGGCGTGAGAAATGTTTAAACGAACTTGTTGTGAACCATTGGTTTACATTTCTATAACGTCAATATAAACCCACCTGATGGTTCTGGACTTTATTTGGATATACCCATTAAACACATGTCTTTATCTAGTAACTTATCTTCCATTTTAACATTTAGTTAACATTGATTTCTCTTTAAGGTTGATGGATTGGTGCAAGGTACTTTATTGTTTGTCTCTAACAATCCACCTGGTTAAACTGCTAATTATAATGTTGTTGTCAATGTTTTAAGATACCTTATATCTTTGTTTAACCTGATAGTATGTCCATTTTGTTTTATCTTCACTGTTGAGGAGGGATAAGGGTGGGAAGGGGGTGTTCAGAAGATCGATTACCATTTCAGATAGGCAATTTCCAATAAGCAGTAATAAAGCAGCAGAGACAATTCTTATCCCAATCCCATTATCCAAGAACTGACCGGTTCGATATAAGTGAAAGAACCTTGACTGGGACGTAAAACACTATTACTCTACTCAACTCTAATTCGAAGTCCGTGTTACTGGACATCATTTTGTCAATAAATCCAGAGGTCGACCGACATTTTATCAATTTTGGATGCAATAAATGTTATTTTGGTTGTTCTTTGGTTATTTTGTTTAGATAACTTGTAGTTTGTTCTTTATTGCATTGCTTAAGTATATGTTTTTTCAGCTACAAATTAAACCATAGTATGTCTAAATTTTCATTAGACAAAATAAAGCTCTTTTCCTGTGCTTGCAATATCTATGCCACCATATATTAGAAAAGGCGACAAATACTCTAGCACATATCGTCAAAGACAGAACAAACGTACATGTATAGAACAACATTTTATGTCATTTATGATTAGGAAAATGCTTGAACTTGTAGAAGAAAGAGAATGCGTTTTAAGTATAGAATACTGTTTGTCTGCTTAAGAATAGATATTATCAGGTGGTCAAACCTGAATAAAATTGGGCGTCAGCAATCCTTTGCGTTTTAATACATGCTCAATAAGAGATGATATTAGAATATGATGAATGCTTTTATGTATCTTGTATGTTAACATATTTGTACCGATTTGGAAAAAAAACTACTGGCAGCAAAAGAGTAATAACAATGTGTGAACATCACGCAACGTCAACTGAAATTCTCTTATGGCACGATTTGTACCGTTTTGTCATATTTCGTACCATGTATTTTACATACCATTATTTAATAACTTGTCAGTTCCAAAGTTTTTACTTTGCTTCTGGATTGTGATTCGGAAATGGATTAGTATGTTTGTTTTTGATTTATAAATAACATGATGAAAATTAAGACTAATCACAAACATGCACTTACGGTCCAGTGGTCTAAAGCACCTGAATACGAATTACAACGCCTCTCAACACCTTGGTTCGAATTCCACTCGGGCCAGATCCTTGTGCGAAAAATTTTGTCAGTTCGTTTGCCGAAAGTCATTTTTTTTCGGGCATCCCGGTTTCCCCACCTTAACTGACCCTATTTAAATTGAACACCATTACTCAACTTCAATTCCACCCTGTTTAGAAATATAGGGATTTTGTTTTGTATAAGCTAATACAAGGCTTACGTCTCTCTACAATGTTCTATCTCTTCATTATTTATATACCTAGGTGATGCCAATGTGTTATATTTTGTTGAGGATATTGGCATATTGGTTTTGTTTAATTTTGATATTAGCTTTCTGATGTTTATCAAAGTTGTGCCATGGAAGATTTCAGGTCTCTGTTTACCGAGAAATGATTGTTTTAACTAGAGTACACAATACAGTTTGTATTAGGTATATGTTACATGGTTAAGGATTTCTGATCGATAACTAAATTAGCATATTTATCCAATACCCAATCAGTAAATTTAAAACCTTGATTCTGATGTGTTTAAAAGCTATTAGGAATTCCCTAAACAATAAATAAGGTTTTAATAGGATCAACGTACAGTACAGACCTGTCGAAAGTTTAACACTGAGCTAACGACAGGGAGTCGAAGTCGTCTGTCGAGTGGACTAGATATGGATACATAGTGGCCGAAACGCTGCAAAGAGACAGATACAACTGCCGAGATGTACGTTCATGATGCTAATGAGTGGCCGAGATGAGCTGCCTATTCTGCTCTAATTCGTTAGCTCGGTGTTAATTTTTCGACAGGGCTGTATTGTATACTTGGTAACTTGAAGACGCTATTACGCTACATGGGACTTTGTTTGTCAAATCGGGCTAATTGTCCTTAAGTTTGATAATTACCCCTTAAATGAACTAAATGTAACAAATTAAGATAAAATAAAAATTAAGAAAATTGGTCGTTTTTCTCACTTGTAAAATTTTTTATCACGGACGAGTAATTCTTGTTGATCAATTTATATAGCAAGCTTTTAAATAAAGTTAAACTTTGGAACATTTTAAAATGTTTGAAAAAACCACAAAAATGCTTCTAATATATACGTAATTGTTTAACGGTATTTAAGAAGGAATGCGATCCATTTATACCGTCTTTGTTCGTTCGTTTGGAGACTATATGGGGCATTGAATGTTTGTTAAATTGGACGTACCTTTGTAGTTATTTGTCAGCATTGAAAACCCGAGCTTCGAAGTGCATTACTATATCATGTCCCACAGAAGATTATTTACTAACTTTATTATATACCTGCAAACTTTAAATACTCTGTAATATACTCATAAAGTTTAGATAATTACATACATTTAGAAAATAATGCATGTCATTTATTTCTAAAATGTAATGTAAGGGGAAATTTAAAAAAATAAATGATGGCATAAAGAGGTGACGCTATGCCAAAGCGATATACTGTATTTTAAACTGGCTTACATATATTCAATTATTATCATTTTTGTATGCAGTTCTATGGCTTCCTTACACTTGATTAATTCTCACGTATTTAAAAATAAATAACCTTAAAAATAAATATTTTTTAAATGCTTTTTTACAATAGATATCGATGCTTTGTTCAGATACCAACTATCTGCTATTTACTATATAACACATTTGAGTCAGTCTCAATAATTAGCAAGTCCCTTGGCGTATTGTTATAGCAGTAACAAACCACCAACAATGTTGCAGGCTTAATGAAGCTAGCTTAGGAGCTGCTTACTCTTCCGGAGCACCCGGCTTCATTTTCCCTGGTGGAAGTTTACGTGTGTAACTTTATTTGTCAGTTTCAAAGTTTTTACTCTATGTTGAGATTGTAATTTGAACATTGACTGGATTACACCACAACATATGAATAGTACTTCTTGAAAAGCAGTGTAGTTTGTTCACTATCAGATTCAGTAGGCTCCGTTTCAAGCACAAGATATGAAAGGTTTAGAATATTTTCATATTATAAAGCAAATGGCTTGTAAACAACTTTGTTTGATTGCTGCTAACATGTTCATAATTCTTATTAAAATTATAATGTTCATTACAATTACAAAAGTACCAATGTTTTCAATTCCTTTGTTATATATGCATAGGTAATTTTAGCAAAAAACACATCAATCAAGTTTGTCAAACAAACCTTAAACATTGAAGACGAGGTTGGTCTCTTCTTATAAAGGGTTTCTTTTCTAAGGAACATCATTCCTGTGACGACTAAAAGACGAATACCAAAGATGAAGAATAACTGATGTATAAGAAATTATAGAGAGAGTTTGGTGGGGCTAAACCTTACTTTGAATTGAGTATTCTGAGAACAGGCCCTGGTTTCCTAATCATTTCTTAACCTAGTTTTTCTTTAACTTAAATGTAGCAAATTAAAAACCTTTATAGTTTTGTTAATTGTTAAGATATTGGGAAATTTAAGGTGTCATTTTAAAGATTCCATCAAGCTTATGACATCTGCATTTAGTTTTGACAAACATATTTATTCATAGTTCCAAACCCGATTGTCAAAATTTGCTACATTTAAGTTAAGGAAAATAAATCTTATTTAACGAATGATTGAGAAAACCAGGTCCGTGTTTTTAAAATATGCTGGGCGATTAGTATCCTGTAAGTGTACATGTACTTGGAACACATTACTGGACAAGTTTCAAGAAACAGAAATCGGGCATGTAATAATCATTGGTATCAACATGTATTTACTTTGTGTTTTGTATGTTCATTTTTGCTGTGGCTCTGTCTATAACCAGCTACAAGTACATGTTATTCAGCTGTCATTTCTAAGCTGTAACCAAACTAAGCTTGTTTGTGGCAATGCCATATCTAATACACTCAACTAAATATATGTTTCATTATTTAATATATATCTTTTTCAATTACTTTTCTTATGAAAAATATTTAATTTGATTTAAATAAGAATCAAAAAGTATATACAACATTTGTATATACATGTATATATATTGTATATACCATTCAATATATTAAAATTACAAGACAACATTTTGTCTGGCAGTGACTATAGTTTTAGGAATTTGTTTCGAATTTCGAAAAACGAAATGCACATCAGCACTGTGCGAGGTAAATAAATAGATAAATGTATGAGACAGTCTGATCACAAGTAATCCTGGAATTGTCTTAGCACTTCAAACTTGAGAGACTTCGATAATCCTCAAAATTGCACCAATATTTTAACAATCTGCAAAATTCCTTTCACTGTGTAAAGTGAAACCTTGCACTTTTGTCAAAATAAACGAAATGGAATCCTGCCATTTCAGTCAATATTGCACTTAGATAAATATATCCGAAATTGGCGCCATTTAAACATATGTGGATTGTAAAAACTGGGGAGGAATGTCTTCTGGTGGATCAACAACATCAAAGTTATCCATAGTTTCGTAATTATCCACGTGTAACCGATTAACATTTTTGTCATTTAACACTATTCCAAGACCTTTTAGTTTTGTTTCAAGTTCTAGAGAATGCGAAAAATCTGCTCGTTTCTGTTTGTTGCTTAGCAACAAGTAAAAGTTTTCTCTCCTTTTTGGAGGTGGTGGTATAATTCCATCAATGCGATTCACAAAATTTGCAGGATTAAAATTAGGATGTAGAATTCTGTCAGAGAGACATTGTCATTATCAATCTTACTATAACCGTCCCATGATGCTGATCTCATCCTCGATTTCAAATCCGCGGGAATGAGATCAGTATTAATTGGCACATTAAAACTCGCCCTTGTTGGTTGAAAATTGGAGTTAATATCCCTTGGAATATTGTTTTGTTTGTTTATAGTATTCATGTCCCTTAGCCCATTTCTAGCTGGCAAAGCTGGAGGCTCAAAAGGGACAAATTTTCCATTATGGAATCTTGGAAACAGAATACCTTTCATTCTCAACCGTAATATTTCCTCGTAAAGCACTTCATCTCCTGGAATTGTTTCATAAACATGATCATCCTTTTCGTCTCTCCTTGGTGTTTGACATCCGGGAATGCGCGCGGTTGCATACGGTGAACATCCGGTGTCAATAATTTGCATTCTTGTATTACAAGACCATAAAGGTACGTTTCCTTGGAAACTATTTAAACACTCATGTAATGGCGGTCTATTGTCATTCATTTGTTCTATTTGCCGTAAATGCGGGTCCTGAAACCCATTCAGAGGTCTTGATCCTCTTAGCAGCACTGCGCGGTTTTGATTCTCATTGAAAGGTTTCGGAACATCTTGAGCAGACCCATGAACAGGAACAATATTATTTTGGTTTTCGGTAAAGGATTTTGAAAATACTGTTGATGGGTGGTTGTTTACCAATAAATTGTCTCTAGAATCATTTCGTAACAAATTGTCCCTTGAACCATTCTGTGGTAAGCTGTCTCTTGGACTATTTCGTGACAAATTGTCTCTGGAACTATTTTGAGACAAATTGTCTCTGGAACTATTTTGTGAAAAACTGTCTCTTGGACTATTTCGTGACAAATTGTCTCTGGAACCATTTTGTGAAAAACTATCTCTAGAACCAGTTTGTGACAAATTGTCTCTAGAATCACGTTGTAATAAATTGTCTTTAGAGTTTCGCCGTAAATTTTCCGCATTTTTTGCATTGTCTCTAAATTCATTGCGAACAAGACTTTCTCTTGAACCACTATGTAACAAATTGTCCTTTGAATGTCTTCGAACTTGTTCAACGTTCTGAACAGTCCTTGGTGGTTCGTATGATGTTTGACGTTTGAAGTCTGGGTGAGGTCTCAGATTTCTATTTCCAGCGTCAAGATTATTGCGCTGAGGAAAGTTCGAAAGCGATGTTGGTCGAGCGGGCGGTACACGTGCTTCGGACTCACGTGGTTCACATATAGGACGGAATTCTGAACCAGTAGATTGTATCCGTGAACTAGGACCCCTTGCTCGAACATTACCGACATCAGTGTGAACTTTATTAGATCCAGAATTTGGATTTCTTCTTCTTAAACTGTCATTTTGTGGATCAAATGGAAGCTCGCCAATTTGTTTCAAAATACGAGCTTCCCCCAACTGAGGACCGCGTGGCTCTTGGCGGTCTTTCCTTTTTCCATTGTCCGGATTATTTGACATGAATATATTTTTAGGATTTTTCCTGCCCATTGCGAATCTAGAAGGTTCACTTCCCAGTGGTTTTCGCAGACATTTAATAGACATTCTGCTTTGGTCGTCTGCCGCTTTCAAATTATCGGATTTCTGATCACAAGTTTGTGTGTTTTCGTTTTCATTTGTTACGTCACCCGTTCCGGATTGTTTCTGGTTTACGTCCGTATCCATATCCTTGCTGAGAGTTCTTCGAACTTTTCGAAATTTTTTCTTGTTCGGATCAGAACTTTCATCGTCACTTTGCAAATCATGGATAATTTCGAACATTGATCGAGCCACTTTTGTCAACTGATAATTTTGTCTCTGAACAGGTGAAAAACGAGCTGGGTTAGAACTCTCAATTTTGTCCGCTTGAACTTTTGATGAAAGTACATTTTGAATATTTTGTTTTGCTATTTCTTTTGCAATAGCTTTGTCCGGAACTACACGTTTCACGTTTTGCACATGTTCGTCCGCTACCATTTTTGATTCGTTTCCGCCAGGAAGAGAATCCGACATAGAAAAATAATCCGTCGGTGTTGTAGGTTCATTGACTTTTTTCACATTTTTGTTTTTGCTTCTTATGAATATATGGTCAATCTCTGCTTCACATGTTTGCATAGAGTCACTCTCATATCCACTAGAAATTGTCATCGGAGAAGCGTCACATGGATTAGCAACAGACATTTCACTTTCAACGTCTTTCAGTAAAATATCATCAAACTGTGATTTTGAATCCTGAGTTTCGTTTAAAACATTTTCAAACGAATCTGACAATGATTTTTCGTCTTGGTGTACATTCTCACCCAACAGCAAGTCATAGTTCAGTTTACTTGACATATAAATACAATGCCTTTTAGGACTTCTCGCCTGTTCCGGTTTAGCATGTTCCAATGGTGACAAAACACTTCGCTTAAGATCATTAGATGACTTTGAACTATCGGATAAATTTTCCAGAGATCGGTTATCCTTCCAGCACTGTTTGATAGGTAATGATAACGGATTTTTATCCGAAAGTTTGAACTTGGACACTGTATCCGGTAGAGTCCTAACTCTGGGGTCCAGAACACAGCCGTTTACGTTGACCATAGCACTAGCACTGAGTCTATCATCGGGCCTGTTCAGACAGTTATTGGAGATATTCAATATTGGGTTATATCTTTTACATCGGTAATTGTCACCCAGTTGTGTTCTGATTTGCTGATGTTTAAGTCCACCTTCCTCAGACAAAAGACTTTTCGGCTGATTTGTAGAATCGGATACTTTATCCTTAAAATAAGCCTGCTTATCTACTCGAATAATATCAGCACAGTTTGACGATTTATTACATCTTTTGTTATTCCTCGAATTATGTCCATTCAAGTAATGCATTTTATCTGCTTTGTGTCTACTCCGATAAGATGGTTCAACTTCCATTGAATTGCATTGATTTACACCATTACAAGTAATCTTTGTATTTAAGCACTTGTTGTTGTTTTTGTGCAGTCTCCCGAGTCGTTGTATATACGCTATTTGATAACCTACAGTGATCTCTTTGCAACAGTTTTTTGTTATTTCATTATCTGTTAGATCAGCACTTATTGTTTTTGAGCAGGTCCCTGGATTATCTTGAGAACACACTATAAGCTCAGATTTAAGTATTATGCTCTGGTTGTGGTTCTTTGTATACGTCTTTAAGTCTGTGATATTGACTTCTTTATCGGTTGATTTTTTATAAACATTGGTTTTTGGCGTAGTATTGGGTGATTTTAGATAATTGTCGATATTGACACTTGTTTTGAAAAGATTTTTTGATTTTTCAGAATGGTTTAAACACACGAAATCCTCAAAAGTAACATAAAGTAACCACATCTGCTTCGCCAAATTGTCGCTTCGATCTCTCAACTCCAACTGAAAATATACAAATGAAAACATATTACGTCATGGTTACTAGTATAAAATACGTATTACTTAACTGAATGCAACCTTTTTTTATATTTTCTCCATGTTATGTACTGCTCTCTCTCTCTCTCTCTCCTAAGCTGCTTAATTTTAAAAATACACATATTAGAGTTAACCTGTGAAAAGTATTGTTTGGTTAGTAACTTGACAAAATCTGGTTTTTCGAGGTTTTTTTGTGGGAGACATTTAAAATCAATACTTATGGTAATTGCCATTGTGCCTATGGGCCAATGGTTATTTTGACAACTGTTGCAGACATTTTAAAACTCAGACGGCTAGGGTATATATCATTACTTAGCTTGAACTAATGTTTTCTACAAGAAATATATAGTTTGGTCGCAATCGTATTGTTAAAAAATTCAGATAATTAAAAATTGATAAATTATTTATTAATTTGTAAAATTTCTTGTATATGTAACAAAAAATCTGAATTTTTGCAAACTGACAAAAACATACCAAACCTATAATTTTTACAGGTAAATTGATCATATTAATTTACGTCTTGAATATATATTTTTTCAAGATCCTGGGATTTAATTCACCCCATAACATCACGTAACCGATCAATCTTCCACACTTTTACCCACATCAATAGAATTATTTAAAACAATGATACATTGATTGTTCGTTAAATCATATGTCGTTTTGTATACATGTGGCTATACTAAGTTATTGTACAACCTGTCACCGCCATAATTCATTCAGGCATATGACGTTATCATGGATATGTGGTGTCTGAATCATTGTCCAGTGGCAAAGCTATGGTTAAATTTAAAATGTTATAAAATTCACACCTTTATCATTAACTTGATAGAAGTGGTCACGGAACAAACCGCAAAACGGGTCACCTGAAGTTTACATGAAAACACCAGAAATTTTGGCATTCATAACACTTCCTACATATTTCTCAAAACCATAATTATAAAACATAATTATTAAAATATATCAAGAAGAGAATGTAGAATGTCAATGTAGAAATGAAGCTTGTAATTGTCAATTGATTTAAGCCGTTATTTAAAGCATTTCGAGGATGGGTACTTGATGAGTTATGATAAATCAAATCTTCAATAATTACTACATGCTGGTTAAAGCCCTTAATTTTATTCACAATTTGCCACCTCCACGAAGTTGAGGTCACATATTTTGAAAAAAAAAGTTATAAATAAAATAGCAAAACTTGAAGTTAAGGAATTTTAAATGAATTTTCTTATATACCAGTATCTAGTTTGTTTCAAATGTATTTAAAACCTTTATAGTGCACAATGACATAAGGTAATACATTTGATAATTGTTCAATGACCCAGTATAAAACGTTTAATTGTCCCAAGTTAATTTATATATCTGATTGTAATATTACAATTCTTATAACCATGATTGAGTAATCACTAAAGACATATAATTTTAAAAAATAAAATAAAGATAAAAAAAAAAATTAAAAAAGGATAGAAAAGCACCACATGCATCATTGTACATTGTTAAGCAAATACTGTTTAAAGGAGACTATATAGAAAATATACCTTTTAAACATTCTTGTCCATGGTAAAAAATGAAAAAAAACATGTCCTCGAGTAGCCGGTGTACAAGTGAAGCAATTCATTAATAACTTTATCAAACTACTATAGAATTATTGCTCATCTCACTGACATTAAAAAAAACCCGATGACGTTACTGATAGGAAGTATTTAGTGATGAATATAAAACACCTCCAGGTACGAATTGACAGCTAGCAGATACATCTGTCATACACCATTAAATTCCGTCACACTCAGTGACCCGCCCCTGATCATAACCATCGATGTTTAATTTGTGTTTTAGTAAGAAGAAGGAGATTTATATTTTTTATCTTATTACTAACCATTTCCCCATTAATCTCTTGACAAATTTGATCCCCAAGATAGTAAAATCCTGATTATTATAAGACGAGTTTTCTTGTCATTTCGTCCTATTTTAGATGTATTACATCCTTTTTAAGACTTAAACAATTACTGATACGCGTCTCACGGATTGGGTTTCCGTAATCTATCTGTTTTCACCTATTCAGATATTATTATGACCCCGTATAAAAGACTCTACCCTGTCACCGCTTTAACGAGTCGTTAACACCGAATCAGACAATTTATTTTAATTTGACTCCAATTGAAATTATTTTACACTTTTGGTCTAATTTGAATTTCGATATAAACCAGACTGTTCTGAAATTACAAACGTTTTACATATAAATGAAAAGTTTTGTACTTTACAGGTTAAAGAGAGCAAGCATTGCATAACCCGACATTTCTTATGAAGAATTCAAAATTCCTATAGGTTCCATAAACATTTGTTATGTGCGACTTGTAAGCACTACACAAGTTTTTTTCGCTGAAGTTTTAGTTTTTAGTTTACAAAATTGCCAACGTGCCCGCCCTCCCTCTCTCTCTCTCTCTCTCTGGGGCTGAGTGGTGCAGCACCTAGATTTGAATTTCTCTCTCTCTCTCTCTCTCTTTCTCTCTCTCTCTCTCTCTCTGAATACATAGTATTTTAAACGCGTGTAGTATTGCAAGGCTAGCAAATGCAATAATCCACATAACTAAATGCAACTGAACACTGTGCACTCTCCACATACATTGACGTTCGGGTATATTGCTTGCACATGTTTAAGACAAGTTTTTTTTTCAGGTGATCAGATGGTGGAGTTTTAAAATAAACTCACAAAAAGCAACCTTTTTCTGGAACAACATGCATGTAAATTCACATACAGATGTTGGGTTCGTAAACAAATTACTTAGCCCACGCACAAAATTGAAAGGAAAAACCAGTGAAAACTATGCCATTTAACTGTTTCAGACACGAAAATGATATATTTTGTGACATTAGAATGACCAGCAATTAAACTTGCTTACAATGAGTAAGACCAATCAAAATATATATGTTTATGATGAAGATGGTTTTGGCCAAGTCTAAAAAATATAAAATGTATTTATAATATGGAATGGTGGTGATATTTTAAAGTCAAACTCAGATTCCATGTTGACATTGAATGACCAGCCATGTTTGGTATGAGTAAAACCACACATTATTTATGTCAACTTGTATATATGGTTTATGATAGAGTAAGTTATTTCTCCTCTGTCATAATATCTAGTAAAGAATGTTTAGTTACTTTTAATAAGCAATCAAAATAACATTCCTCCAAAGCTAACTTATCACGATCACTCGGATAAACTCTCCAGTAATGTCATCACTAAACTTACAGTGTACAATATCTAAAATGTTTGGTACATCTTAGCCTCTGTTCCTAATCGCTTT
Organism: Anadara kagoshimensis; assembly: GCA_021292105.1. Lineage (NCBI taxonomy): Eukaryota > Metazoa > Mollusca > Bivalvia > Arcoida > Arcidae > Anadara > Anadara kagoshimensis. Next base: position 5,929,879 of record CM037862.1, read on the forward strand.
TAATGGGGGTATTTTATTTATTATTTTTTCTTTCTTTCTTTTTAAAAAAAAAATTCAAATATCTATGAAAAATATCCCAAATAGAGGGACTATTGCAACTACATTGTGCAATCCAAAAGCACTCTTCAAAACGAGTAGACAATAAGCGTTAAAATTATGGTACTCATAAAGTTTGTGTAGTGTTTGAATGTTTGTGTTTGGTTAGTCTCTTGCTTATGAATGTCCCCATCAACATTGGTAAAAGTAAAAGTAGCTACATAAGCTACATACCATATAGTATTTTACATGCCGCTGGTAGAATTATTTATTTTGATATGAATGACAAAATGAAGTACTGTTGAACAGTGATTGGCATTTCACTTAATTTAAGCAATGACTTTGATATCAATACTGATGTAGTCGTCAGAAGACTGGTGTTTGTGATTGATCCACTATAACACTAAAACCGAGGATGTGCCAGATTCCGAAACTTGAAGATACTAACGGGTATTATGTGTTACACATTTAGAACATGACAACTGTTTTTATAAGGCGTTTTTTTTAAAACATTCTAAAATCTAAATTTTATTAAATTTTCATCTTACCTGAGAATTTTTTAAAGGTATACATTCCAAAAATATTTTTAAATTCCATAAATATAAAATCCATTAAGAATTTGAAAGGCTATCACACAAGTATTACATTATGTAGATATATCTATGTATGAAAGTAAACCATCCCCTGTACATCGATACCACCTTTATAGTTTAGTGTGGCGTTACATTATAAATTCCCACTTGAGCACCTACGAGTATTTAAATCTCACTGTTGACTAACTTAAGTAACGGTGCAGGCGTGTGTCAGATTTTGACAATTGGTTTATTTGCGACTCAAATACGGTACACCGACCAAACAAAAGGCCTTCCGAACAGCTTAGGATAATAACGGCGCCGATGCGAAACAATAAACACAATAGGCTGGTCGTGATACTAGTATTTTTCTGCATAATCAGTATCAGAATACACCCTTAGTGAGTACCCCTAAAGACGAGTTTAAAAATCTATTGTTAATTTATCAATTCTCACGCAAAATATCGATAAAATTAGACCATAACACGGAAAATGTTAAAAAAAATATACAGTTTGTATCTTAAGGTTAATATGAGAACAATAGTACAGTAATTTGATATAAAATTATAACATATTGAAAAACGGGTTTTTGTTTTTGTTTTGTTTTTTAAGACATAAGGCGAAACATTTCGCCCACTGATAAAGGTATTGTCGCATGTCTATAAAATCCTTAACATATAAGATTTTTTTAGTTGTTCTTTAGTGCGTACCCACGGGGTTTGTTTTAGTTGTTCTTTAGTGCGTACCCACGGGGTTTGTTTGAACGTATATTTTACGGGGTATTATTGTTTACTTAAATAAATCGAAATGACCATGCCAAAATATCTAGATTTTACACTTACTCGTAAAGACCTAAATTAAATCAACGAGACTTCTTTAAAATTCTTTAACTTACACAAAGCAATGTAGTGAAAATATTTACCAACCTGCTTTGTTAATCAGGGCAGTCGTATTTAAGCTGTTAGATATGTTTGTGTTTGGGATAATTCAGATCTGCCCTGATAATACAATTTATAACGATTACAAAACTGACAGGTGAAATTTGTCAAAAGAAACAAAATATTTCTTTTAAAATATATATATTTCTAGTTAATAGATTTTATAAATTGTCCTTTTATTTTTGTTCAGCTTTATATATAAAAATGAAAATATTTGGTAAATTTAATTCGGAATATAAACAACATGCTTTACCAGCTAAATATGACTGATGTTAAAAGTATTAAAGATAAGAAAAGAGTCTGTAATTTTATAAAACTTAAAATTATATTTTCATATTTTTAAATACCTAATAAATACAAATTAATACAGGCCTATGCTTAATTTTAACGATTTTTAAGAAAACAAGTTGGACAAAACAGACTAATACGGTTCATCATGTTGCTTTACAACAACTGATACCTTCTGAATAAACATCAATTTCATAGTTACAAAATCTATATGCATTTGAAAATTATAGTATTTTGCCACAGCAAAAGTTCTCCGGTGATTGTTGAATATCCTACAAACTATATAAATGGTTGCAATACAAACAGCGGCTACCAAAGTACAATCGGCGCGGGCCAAAACGCTTCCAGAGAGGACAAAGCCGCACTGCTTAGTAATGATGAAATAACAATGGATGAAAAGTAAAAAACATCTGAGCAAGCAAGGCAGTTTGAGAGATCGTGGCCTCACTTCCAAAACACCACAATGGTACTGGAACCTGTTTGAGTGTAATAGTATTACATACGCCATATGGTTTTTGTAAGCATATGTTCTGTTCATCTGAATACTAGTAGGTCAGACACTTGCTACACAGATACTTTTTAATATATTCATTCACTAAAATTAATTCATTATTAAATCCAGAATCAATTGGAGACAACTCTTATTATTTTCTATATAAATAATATTTTAATTCGGTGTGTACATATTAAATGTAACAAGTTTTTGATCCAGTTTTTTTGTTGACTTTTGAAATTTCTCTGTGCCAGGGTGTACTGCCACGAATACACCACAATCTGGGATTAAGCGATATGATTTTTATAAAAACAAATATTTATCCGTTGTCTGTGCCAAATAGACAACACTTGTTTTAAACGCTTTTAAATACTTGTACAAACAATATCGATTAATAAGAAATGAAACAATAATCAATAAAATAGACTTTTAAAATGTGTAACACTTCACATAGGGCCGACTTGACACCTTGTGGGCCGAGAACAATCTACCACCAATCCAAGGACTAGTTAGAAACTGTGGGTAAACTAGAGTATTGTAACGATGGTTTTCTCGTGAAAGCTGTTTAAGCAAACGTGTTGCGCGTGCTCTCTCTCTCTCTCTCTCTCTCTCTCTCTCTCTCTCTCCGTGTTAGATGAAAGATGAACTCGTAAGGAAGATAGATAGAGAGAAGTAAATGAAACCTGGTCATTTTTTAAAGTTTTTTTTAAATCGGCTAAATCAACTAAAATCATGTTAAGACATTATATCTTCGATTTCCATTAAATCGGTGAATCTAACATCTATCTATCTTACTTTAATACCAACAATCAAGATCTGGATTACCGGTCATAATCGTCAAGATCTCTAATTTTCAAAGAAAGCCGCCTTTCACAACCCGTTCATTGATTTTTGGTCGATATCTCATTAAATCGATAAATATTGAAATCGATCCGATCTCACAAATCAGGTAGTCTTTTTGGCCTTCTGTTGTTGTTTTTACTATCATTTCTCAGATTTGAGGGTATAAAGCTTGTTTTCCCTATGATTTCTCAGATTTAAGGGCAAGGTAAAGATGGTTTTCTTATTATTTTTAAGATTTTCGGATAAGGTAAATATGATAGACACCGTGTCCTAAACTAAACAAACAATAAAGTTATTGATTGATTTTTGATCGATCACTGATTCAATCATTTATGTTTTAGAATAAATAATTATTTTTAATGCGATCTGTTATTTATAAATATTTACACACTGAAAGGTACACCGTTGGCTATTTCAGCATTTGATCTGGAAAAAAACTTTGTTGATTTTCTCATTTTTTCTTAGTTTGAAAGTTTGTACTTTGCTTTTGGATTGTGATTTGGATATAGACGGATATGTTTGGCTTTTATTTCAAACCAAATTACATTAATGCTTTGAGATGTGTTTAGCTTTTCAATTCAGTTATTGTTCCTTATTGTCAACCAAAATAAATAAATTTTTTGATAGAAGAATTCCTTTACCATTTTCAAACCAAACAATGTAAAAGCAATTGTATCTTGACAGCAAGTTTTTGGACATCTAGATATAACAAATTAGATAGATGCATCCCATATAATTATTTTATCAGCGTGTTCGTGTTTGAACTTTTCATTACATCGCCGACCAGACCATTTTCAGACAAGCTGGGATTTTGGAAAAAGATAAATAAAAAACAATGGTATATCTATTTCAAATTGAACATGAAAGTTTTCTGTTTTAAGATGCTTCTAGGTTCACAATATATTCGATATCTGTAATGTTATTTAGTGCAACGATTTTCATTTAGCTAATTGGTGTATTTACTTATCAGTTGATAGCTAAGCATTGTGTACTCTCGAACTGAAATGGCAATGGTACTTTCTGCTACATATTACAGTGTCATGTGCTGTTTTTGAATTTCTATTAAAATATTGCATTCAAAAACAGCACACAACTAGTTGTCATGTGCTGTTTTTGAATGCAATATTTTAATAGAAATTCAAAAACAGCACATGACAACAGTATTAAGTGCGTTCGAACTGAAATGGCAATCGTACCGGTATACCATTTTTTTCATAATTTCACCTAAAACTTGACACGTGCAATCAATATATTAAACACTATAGAAAGTCACACCGTATCACATCAGTTAACTCACGAGCAAGCAAAAGAGTAAATTGAGCATCATTGTACACAGTGCAATAATTACGGACATCGTGTAATCCGAAACCGTGTCACTAGTATCTAATTATGTGATCAACTTCCGTATCCGTTAGATGAAAATCAAATGAGATACAATTTTCCTGAATTGTTCATAAAACGTTCCGAATCAATAAAAACAACCATAAAATACAATACATAACATGTTGGCAAGACTCAATTTCATTTAATGAAAAGCCTCAATTAATGCGAATTTCATTTTATGTTCTTTGAGGAGCCGGGGTACCCCAAGTTCTTTTGTTGTTAAAACATAATAGTATTTCTACCATGTCAAAATGTACATCAACCTTGTTATTATAAAATCTATAAACTTGTAAATGTACTGGATAACTCCAGACATCAATGATTTAACGGCAGAAATAATGATCTTTATCAAAATACGATATGACACAAGCTTTTACGGAATTATTAACAATTTGATAATATGCCAATATCCATGACAGTTTATGGGATGTTTAAATAAAACAGACAATGCATGTTAATTGAGCTTTCTTGCAAGATACCGGAAAATCACTGTTGAATCGAGAGGTTATTTGACCAAAACTCGGGGTAAATTGTGAAAAGCTGCTTTGGAAAATAAGAACATCATGATCACATCTTGCATCTTAATTCACAATTTGAAAATTTGCCAATACGCATGATAGTTTATGAGATGCTAAAGTAAAGCAGAGAATATCTATTGAAGTTTTTCTCCCAGACACCGGAAAATCAAGACGGTTCTTTGACCAAATGCAATAGCACAGGGTAAATTGTGAAAAAAAACTGCTTTGGTAATAAAAGACAATCACTTCCACATATTTCATTATTTATTACAAATTTTGAAGGAAGCACTAGCACTACTTTGCTCAGAACTTCAGAAAATTGCGCTATACCATTGGATAAAAGAGGAAACATATTAAAAATCAAAACATTAGAGAGCCGAATCCGAAATTAAAGCAAGCTATCGACTCGTTATACTTTCGGATTGTCTATTCTTTCATAGCTATTTATTAAGGCGCCAGCAAAGTCTATTTTTTAATTGTAAGCTGTCAAAATTAAAGCACCTAGCCTGTTGCATTGTACAGAAGAACGGTTACTGTTAATAAACATTTATAATTGACTTTGTCCTGCCATTGTGGTGTTATTGCTACACTGCCACATCTGGTACAGACCAACAATGTAAACAAACCTTGCTTCATTTAACTCTATTCAAATATTTAAAAATAACAGTTACAATGCATATTATAATTTATATTTCTATTTTTACAGTTTCAAGTATCTGATTAGGTGACAGATGCGTGGACAGGTAACGGAAGGGCAGGTGCGTTTAACTGGACAATTTAACAGAAGACAGTCCGGACACTTAAACCGCTACCGTGGACATTTAAAACGACCCGATACATTGTCTTTTGAACAGATGTACCAAGGAGATAATAAAGTCAAAATACAAGATGACCCTCCCGTGTTTAAATCCCCCCTTATTTTTAATGTCATCCTATTATTGACTTTTCAAGGTACACCTAATTGAACATCTAATGCACCTTTATGCACATTCATACCTGTCTCGCGCGTGAAGCAGAACGTGGCAGATGTCATTAAGGTGACAAGTTCATACATTACAATTACTAAATCAAATCTTTAATTTAAAATCTTCAAATTTGCAACAGTTTCTACTTCTGGTAATTTTTTCTGAAGACAACTTAATTTTCCCAATTTCCAACTGAATTGAATGTTACTAATTGAAAATTAGATTGTTTGTCCTTTGAAAAAATCCATTTGTGGCAATTCATGAAAATAAGATTAAAGACTGAATTTCTGTCAATACTAATACTAACTGCAATTTTCCAAATGGTAAAAAAACAAAGAAGTAAAGTTCCAATTTTTGTTTCAAGTGGTACATCTGAACTTCAGTCCCGAATGCAAGATTTAGAGCAAAAGTAATGAAAAAGTCAACTGCAACATATAATATACTTTTGAAAAACGGTAGTACTGCTAATGTCATTTGCAGAATTTTGATTATTTACTTCGAAAAAAACATCATTCTGCACATGACACTAAACCTAGCCATTAATACCAAACCTGGTCTGAACTGCTAAACATATATGCACTAAGGTTGTGTTTGGACCAAACTCGAGTTAGACAACATACTAGTTACGTACGTGTATCTGCATTTTTTTTTAGCTCAAGTCATCATTACCTATCGAATGTAAAACAGAAAAACACTTACCAAACAACCTGACGGCAAACGGAGAACGCGGACAAGACAAAATAGCTAAGCCGTTATGCACAATGTCCATGCTGTGCATACACAGAAATTTACTCACAAATATGACAGCTAAACACATACAGGCCAATTCAACTCGGTTTATCGAAGAGAAAATGGTTGTTTAAAGGATAATGATGCCAATCTGGATCATGTCAATGTTACATCCGGATACTCTGCTATATATGAAGCTGACGAAACAAAAAGTACAACAATATGTGTGTACCATGTACCGGATTGTCGTATTGTTTCCATGTCGTCTCTATTTCTACACGGTGATTGATTTTTACTTATAACAAAAGAGAGCTCCATATTATTGCCAGATATCAACATGTAAATTTTATAGATAAGGATCGATTTAAAACTTGATACACAAATGTATAATGATAAACTTCATTAAGTATGAATACCATATACTATTGTTTGAGACCTGACAATAATGTCCATGTCATTCTTAATATAGAGCTTATTTGCTTCAAATTAGTTTAGTCCATTTAGTGTATTCATATGAACAGTGAAACACAATTCATGGTAAATGCCAAGCAATTGAAAAGCAATGTGGCTCAAAGTACGAGTTTCATTCTTCATTAATGGAATTTAGGAATTTTAATTAATTATTCATTTACATCTTTTGTCCAAAGTTGTTTGCTGTATACAACTTTAATAACTTTCACATTTTATACAAATTACTCTGCAAGTGAGATTGAAATGGTCTTATTTTAAGTTGGATTGTAGTTATTGACAGATTGTGTAAAAATCAAAACCATTTTTAGAAAACGCAGAAACAGGATATACATGTCCAGATAGTACACGATATAGTGTTTTGAGATCACGATGCTCTTTGTCGGCCTGTCAATTAAGGATGGCCGTCATAGGCTTTTAAGGCAAGGATTCTTTTTGTAAGCGCTACTTAACTTCTAACTGAAAAGCCTAAATGATTGAATAGTGTGTTTTAGAACATTTCCGTGACTTTTTCCTTCAATTTTACATTGAATGAGCATTGCAAGTTGCACCTAGACATACAACTTCCGGTTTAAGTAGTATACAAGATATATATAGCAAAGTAAAAATAACGAACCAAATTCTTCATAACAACGGACATACGGACATTCAATAACTTTTTGTCACTAGGGATTGCTTCAAACACATAAACAAAAGTTGCATTTCGCTGGACCAGACGACCGATGACACCAGATACAGCATTGCCATCTTAATTATCTTATAATGACTATTTTCGATATTTACATCAAATGCATGTATAAAGCATATATCTTGCACCCTTATTTCACCTGGTTTAAATGTCACTATCGTGACTCCATCAATATAAAGCAAAACTATAAAATAATGAACCCCATTGAACAAAACCAGCAAAGTCATCATGGTTATTCAATTTAAAAATTTATATTGAAATCCAGTGAAATGTGAAATTTGATGGTAATACATAGCGATCTCTGGGTCCTCATATATCACATTTTATACCTCAGACATGTCAGTAAGATATCATTAGTATGTATTAGAACCTATTAACTTTATGTTATAAACCTAGTGAAGGTGTAATTAGAAAATCATTTAATTTTATAAAGTAAAAAGAACACGGTGGTCAAAATGTGTGTCCAGTTTATCTTTGAACCGTAAGTGAATAGCGGTATTCATATTAACCAAATCAACGGCCATCTATATCATAAAAGTATCATTATGAAATCAAACAATGCAAGTACTTGCTACACATACTCAATTTCATAAATCAAAAGCAATACGGTGGTCGGAATTCGTGTTCCGAGTTTATCTTTGAAGCATAAGTGAATAACGGTATTCATAAAAGTATAATGAACAAATTAAACAATTACGGTATTTTCTCTTACAATATATATATACATGTATATTCACTTAATTTCACAAATTAAAATAAAAACCCCATGCCCAGCACTGTAAGTGAATTACGGTATTTATGACCAATGCAATGGTCATCCGTCTCATAAAGGTATAATCATATGATGAAATCAAACAATTACGGTACTATATATACTTTATTTCTCAAAGTTAATAAGTCGAAATTCCGTGTCCAGCGTGTCTTTGCACCGTAAGTGAATTACGGTATTCATAATGACCAATGGTCAGTATTTTATTGCCTTAGCAATTGAATAATGATACAGGAATGTTCTTACTTGTAATAACTTTCAATGAAAGTCAAATAAACTGTCATATGACACACGTTGTTGGAGGTATATTTGCTACCGGACAAACGGTCAAGACTGGTCAATATGAACTCTTTAATTAATAAAAACGTCGTGTCCACATGATAACTTTGATTTTCATTGGCTCTCCTACTGTTATTAGTCAGGTGTATCAGAACAAATTAATTTTTCTTGACATATAATAAAGATATCACAACCAAATATATACATGTAGTATACTATACAATGTTATCATACTGGAAAGTGTGTTAAAACCAATGAACACCATAACTTTGTCTTGGGATTGTCATTTGGTCATGGACATGTATGTTTGTTTTTGTTTTCTTTGCACACAAACAAAGATTGTCACAATCGTTAATCTATATTTTCAAGCTATTTGGTGTTTTTGTATTTTATCTAAGAGGTTGATGCATGGAATCTGATTTAAAGTTAAACAAGTGAATGGTCTCAATAAGTGTTTATCTTGTTTCCTTTTTAGTTCAGTTTGTTGATATGGGTTTTTTGGCTATTGTTACAATGGCCAAATAAATGTTACATCTTTTCTAGTTTTAACTTATTAAGGGACCAATTCAATTTTATGTTTTTCGATTTTTGAACTGATTGCTTTCTCAAACTAGCCTATGTTTTAATTATAGATACTATTATTAGTGTTATGTTTTGAACTTTTTAACAAAGAAATTCAAAATTCTGCACATGGCAATTTTGACATTAGTGCTAAGTTTCTTTACGCGAGAAACTATCAACTGTCTATTTCATAGTGACAAAAATGCTTAATCACGAAATCCTTCTTAAGGACTAATATACATAAAACATATTCGTGTAATAATATTCCTTATTTAGCCATATTTAATACGAATTAAATAGGATAGTCTATGAGACATCGCTTATGTAACTCAACCGAGGCAAAATACAAGTATGATTAAAATAGGAAATGATTTTTGGAAAATTTTGTGTAACATTACAGATATGAGGTGGATAAACCCTCCAATATTTGTGGGGTGCCTACAGATTAAATCCCCCCAAATATTCAATGTGTAATGACCAAAGTATACGTCGATTTCTTTACCTGGGGGTTAACATAAAAGTAACTGTTTGAAGCCCACATAGACCTCTAATTAGACACGTGGACAACATACTGTCACAGCAGGTACCCGTTCTGTACTCAGTTATAAATTCCTTTGATGAGTTTAACCCATCTAATAAACACCCAACACAATAATAATTATACACGTCTTTAGTACATTGTTATATCTACCGGTGTGACATATAGGTATGGACATTACATGAAAAACAGAGGTGATAAAAACAATGCACTCCCAGCAAAGACCTGTGTCATATGAATTACAAACGGGGATTGAAATCGTAGAAAGTTTGCAACTGAAAATTCGTACTTGGCAACAACCAACACAACCAAGAGCAAAATATAATACCAGTAAATGATAAAATAGCCAAACGTGACAAGACAAACATGAGTTTGATTATAACATTGTCGACTTTGCCCGGGTATTGAGAGTAAATGCCTAGTGGTGTGGAGGTCAAATAACAATTGTTTCCAAAATATCGGAAAGATAGAAATAAATGTCGTTAAGCTATTTGAATGGGACAACATCACCATCATAAGAACAGCAATGCCAGATAACAAAGAACCAAACCTGATAAAAACTAGACATTCAAAACCAAAACTTTATACACAGGGGATAAATAGCATTAACACTAATGATGCAGCACAACACAATGGATATACGTTTTGGCAAACATTAAGCTAAAATAACAAAAAATAGCAATACACACTCGAATAGGGCATTCACCACAAAACAGAAACCAAGTGACCGCGCGGACGGTAAAATTGATGACCCTGTCAATTAACGAATTAAGATTATCATCTTATCTAATCGGATGATCTTACCTGTATATAAGATACCAAATACCTGGATTAACAGGTAATAATACACCTGGACGAACAGGTAATAAAAACAATGTGTCCAAACCGGGGTAGATGTCCACTGGTGCAAAGGTTACATCGTAAATAAGACCACTGGTCTAAATCATATGTTATAAAGAGCTCCAGACACTGGAAATCAATCAGCAATACACTGATGTGTATCTATCCGACAACTTAAATATCTATAACGATACAGTTGTTTTATTTTCCATGCACGGCATTTAACGAGTTACAGAACAAGCTTGTCGAAAGTTTAACATTAAGCGAATGAATTGATGGCGAATCGGCAGATAAACCATAAGCTAAGACTCCTTATCGTGACAGCTTTTTGGTATCTGCTATCTATATATTTTGCAACTTTCCGGTAACTACGTACATACAGCTATTCATGTCTTGTCCACTCGTCGGCTGAGTATCGGCTTCTTTTCGTCATGTGAGTGTTAAACTTTCGACAGGTCTGTACTGTACATCTGAATAGAACAATAGTTAACTGTTCTAGACATTCATAAGTATCGGTTTTAAAGTATTAGTTTCTGTAATCACAAGTTTTAAGTTAAATAGAGGTAGTCAGTGAAAAATGATCGTTTCTTTTAATGAGGGTTGATAAATCAGCGATCCTGGTCGCGGAAAATGTAGGTTTTTGTCACACAATAAGGTTCTTTGAACTAACAATATGCTTTATGTGGTTAGAAAGTTGTTTGCAACATGTATCGGATGCATAAGGAAAACACATAAATATAGCCTTATAAAGCATTATAGAAATCACATTTGATCCAGCTGTGTAACAAATAATGATACTGTGGAGGTAATTTCCGAAATTTAATTCCGATTCAAAGTCAGCATTATACAAAAGGTCATCTAATCATAGACTGATTTATAATGTACTTTTAAACATTTTTTGTAAGGTTTTGTGATGAAAATAAAAACTTTCAAAAACTGTCATAAATGCAATAATAAGTGGCCAATCAAATGCATATTATGCAGATAATCCATGCACATGTACATGTATCTAACACCAATAAAGAACTAATGAGTTTATGAAACTAGCATTAAACTAAAACTAATTTAAACTGATATAGGACCCGAATATATAAGATGTATTTAAATACACACCATCGTCAACATCAAATAATTATGTCTTGTAAAATAACATTGGTTAATAAGTGCATACACGTTAGTGATTGCATATTTTTGTAATGTCACACCAATGCTTCAAAACTGTTGTTCTTATCTCCAAGTCGCACACATACCGCCATTGTTCGCATTATATCACGAAGCTATTGCACGACTTTTTTTTAATTTTTTTTTTTTTACTTAATTTGAAATATAATTTAGTATAGCTTATTATCTTTAAATTCATCAAAACAAAAAACATAAGATGTCTTAATGCGTTGATAACAATTTGTAAGTGTCTGTGAATTAAATTTTAGACAGTTATATGTGTATTTATGACCACCGGGGGTCAAATTTCTACATAACATACAAAAACAGGTAAATGTCCCGATTAACAACTATAAAACGAAGATAAACATGTCTTAATTGACCATAAATAAGTTATGCATCGGGACGCTTCGTTTCATAATATTTGTCGCAATTGGTCAGTCAAAACTGCCTTCAGCAATCTTGGTTTTGATTGGTTTATAATTGAATTATTCAATCAATCGCCTTGGGTGTAGCAAATGACATGCCTGATGGTCTAATTGCGAAATGAAAAGTAATAAATCACGGTTAATCACACAAGGTTGATATCATATTGATAGGTTTGTCATGTAATTATCAATTGACATTGCGACACTACACCATTTTATTTGTCACCAGGTGAGCATTCCGGCCTGCCTTACCAGATGCTCTCAGTTTTCCTATTCCTGCTACATGTTTCTCAGATAACTCTCTAGGTGATATAAGAATTATTATAATTTTACATCCACATTCGTTTCAAGCAATAGTAGGAAATACTAAAAATTTGATTTCCACTGAAAAGGCTTTAAGATGACGGAATCCAACTATTTGGGACATTTCTGTGAAAAAAATTAATTGGTTTGGGATACAAAAGGCAGTCTTGCTTAATGGTATATTATCTTGCTTACCGAAACAATTTGTCATGGCAATTTAGCGAGAACAAGAGCTCAGAATGAATACACATTGGGACAAATGGGGATAAAACACGTGCGTTTAGAAATGTACCTGGCATGTGCAGTGATAAAATGGTATCCAGCACTGTTGAAACAATTCTAACAGCTCATCGCTTTACAACCAATGTCCCTAACATACGTTGGATGTCAGCAATTGCTATGGTTTAATACTAAGCTTGCTTTGTACAATTACCATGGCAATGGAACTGAAAAAAATATTGACTAAATCTGTAATTACTTTTGAAATAATGTCTCTAATATGTTGTAAGATTGATTTGACCTGACCAATGGTGAAAATTCTAACATACACACTAGGAACAGTTAACATAATCAGTATTTATGAGGATTTAAATATTTTTTTTATGTTGATAACGAGACTCCTTTACTAGATTCGACATCAATGGTTCACTTTTTTATCTTTATTACAAAATTATTTAAAGTTTATAGTGCAAAATTATTTAAAAAGCAAATAAAGCACGACTCACAGAGTATATTCATTCAAAATTGAAAGTATTATTTATGTTGGCTGCTGACACTCTATAAATAGTTCATAGCTTCAAGTCATTTATCTTATAACAATCATTTGATTTTTTCTTGTCCCACCTTTTCAAAACACGTGAAATTTAAACACAATGTTTGACATTGTTTTGCCTTAGAACATGATATAAAATTTAAACAGTTTGGTGATTATTTTAACCTTAGTCTGTCATTTCTTTAAATCTGGACACTTTTTCACTTGTAAACAACACCCTTTAATTATAAAACATCAGCGTTTATCAGTATAATCTATAATGTTTCCTTGTTCACGCACAGGTGGGACGAAATGACACCTTTTGACAGGTTTCCACATGGGCTTGTTTATATAACATTAAAGTAAAGGAAGGGATTGTATGGGTAAAAAGTTTAAAGAAGATTTTATTTTTTGCTCTCTGTTCCGTGGAATACGATATTTTTCTACATGGTTTGACAGAATTTTCTGCCTCGGTTGACTAAATTGTACATTATGAGATACACAAAACATATTATTACTATAGATGTACTCGTGTGTAAATGTTTTATGTGTTCATTTGTAATGGTTACTAAACAGGCATATACAGTGTGTGTGTGTGTGTGTGTGTGTGTGTGTGTGTGTTTTATGCGAATATTCTGTCGAGTTAGGTCAGTTCATGGATTGTGGAAGGGAATCGGAATGCTAAAGAAAACCACCAAAAGCGGAATGACAAGCTCATACTAGAGAGAAATTCTAATCAAGGCGATGGGAGGCTCTGTGATAACGCGGCTTTATATTATTTGGACATCGATGCAGAGAGAGAGAGAGAGAGAGAGAGAGAGAGAGAGAGAGAGAGAGAGATATTATCAGTTGGTTTGTTTGACAATATTGCATATACATTACAAAGAAACACGCACACGTACGTAAAGCTGTAGGTATCCTCTTTAATCAGCTTGCATTGTTTGTATAGTAACACTACTTGTAAGTTTATAAATATTCCAGGAGGTTTGTAATACTCCCGAGTTGCTGAGGAGATATGTTAGAGAAGACATCCACAACAACCGATGACGAGAGCAAAGATGTGATAGATTCATATGTACACGAATTTCAATAACTAAAAGCTACTTCAGCATACATAGCTACAGCACAATAGTTTTAGGCATTCAAATAACATCTACTACAGCAAAATGTTTCAGACTATTTTAGACGTACCAGTTTATAGTACTACTGTTATCCCCTTTATAAGTGTCTGTATTATTGCAGTAAAGCAAGGTCTTATCGTCTATTTATTCTATGAAGGCCTTTTCACCTCCAAGGTAAATTCACTGTAACTAAACCGAGATGTGGTATTTTATATATCAATAAGGCCCTATCCCTTTCTAAATATTATTATTTTTCTTTATCCAAGTATGAAGGTGTATATACATTATAAATATTCATACAATTATTTTGACAAGCATATTAAATTGTTATGTCGCCAATTTGAGACTACTTCAATATGAAATGTTTCAATTTTAAAACAATTAGCAAATATGGAAGTAATTTTTACAACGTTTTGATACATACATACATCGATACTGCTTTACTGTTATCATTGCCAAATTGAAATATTATATTGCCTCATGTAATATTACAATATAACACAGTACTACAAAACTTGAAAGCTGAAAATCAATTACGTAAATTTTTAAACAAAATTGTATTACCTGTTGTACATAGGTGTTACACTATCACAAGGTGTTATCTGATCTCAAAAGTCCTAACTTACTATGCAGGAATTTAGATCAAAAGAAATCACAAAATCACTCTTGTCATTTAGAGTGAAATAATCACACACAAGTTACCTGTAGAAGACACACGGATGACATCGGCTTTTAATGTATAAACAATAAGTAAAGTTAAAAACTGTAAAATGTCGGTACCCGGATGATTGATGAGTTAGACTTAGCTTTGTCCAGATTAACAGGGTTATGTCGGCCTAATGCATACACAAATATTTGACTCTTTCAGAAAAGTGGTACGGATTTTCTCCACGAGATTTTGGGGAGTTACAGTGATACTAAGGCGGATTAAATTAAAGTTTTACATCTTTAAAGTGGGTGGTGGATTTTTTTTAATAATTAGTCATGGAATTTCTGAATTCTGGCTTAATTGTCAAGATCAACACAACAACTCATGATCAGTAGACACATTTAGGAGCAGAAGTGTCAAGTTTTGGGAAAACCAACGTTATATAAGCAAAAGAAACAAAGTATAAATACAGAAGATAAACGGAAAATAGAAAAGGATTCATATGATTTATAAGGACGTTTTATTGTAAAGTACATGAACAATTTCAGCACAATTGTAGACTCACCTAACAATGCAAGACTAAAGATAAGTTAAACTCGAAGATATCGCTGCTCTAGACAGATTGCAAAGAGGAATGTAAAATACCAAACTACAAAAAAGATCAAGTCGTATTTACAAAATGAAAGAAAATATGGTAGAATGTGCCAATGGTTGAGTAAACGGAAATAACCGAAAAAACGAATTGTAAAAGGTACAATAGAGACAAAACGAAACAAAGTCAACAAGTCAAACACTAACAAACCCTTTCATAACATGTTCAAATGCATCAAGCAATTGTAAAACTAAAAGCTACCATACACCAAGTAAACGGGAAATATAATAGGCGAACCACCGATACAATGGATAAACCACAGACAATGATTTTCATTGCTACCAATGTCAAGAAACACTAAAGCATTAGACTTTGTTTCTGAACCAGATTATGTATGTTAATTCATTAACGCTCTTTTATATTTTATGATGAGACCCGTGTTTTACAAACTGTCTCACACCACATGAACAAGGCCGACTTTTGATTTTGAAAATCAATTTTCATTTCCCATCCACAAAGAATAATCATCATCCAGTTAGCAAGATGAAAGGGGATTTATTTTCGTTTTAATTTTTATTACTAATTAAAACTTTTATGAGGAACCTAATTTCACACATCTTTATTACAAAAGCATTTGGACTATTAAACTCCGAATCTAGCTCGATGAAAGCCATCTTCTCTATAAAGAGGCAATGTTCCGTATCACAAGATTTTCTTCTGTGTGAAAATGGACAAAACTAAATCCTACAGAAGAAAAGTGCTTTACATAGCTTCTTATTAGGTTAAACCCTTACCCCCGTATCTAGCAAACAAATAAACAATCTTTAAACCATGCTAACACGGATAAACAAATACATTTGCTGAATTAACATTATCATCCGTGCTTTTATGCAGGATTTCAAATACATGTTTTAATATATGTTAAATAATGAATTAAGCCGTTACTATTACACGCATAAATAAAAACAATATATCAAAATTATTGTCACTTTGTCGATTCTTATTTCTTTGAAATATTGCCAGGTGCCTCTTTGTATGAAATAATGCATTCAAGAGATTTCTGAATGCATTATTACATAAAAATTCCAAAGTGGCAAATAACATGGCAATATTAATTATAGTTTGATTTCTACAGGACCCTAACTTCGTGCAAAAATATATAACAGTTTAATGGAAATATTAGCAAGCTATATTGCAAATTAATTCCTGTAAATTTATATTGATAAAGCCACATTGCAAGTCACTTCTTGAATAGGCTATTTATGTCGAAGAGCCACATTGCAAATTATTTCCTGAAAATTTATATTGAAAAAGCCACATTGCAAAAATAATTCCTGAAAATCCATATTGAAAGCGCCACATTGCAAATTAATCCCTGTAAAATATTAAAAGAGCCACATTGCAAATTAACTCCTGAAAATATATTGAGAATTTTTTCAAACTATTACTTACCTTCGCTTACATCCATCACCTAAGTGTCATTCTGAACACCGAGATAATGTCATACAAACACCCATTATAAGTATATTTACAATGTAAACTACGTATATCAAAATCTAATCCACTTTTTGAATTTTAAATCTGGGGTAAAACTAGCACACCAATCCCCCTTGTGATATGAAACTAAACAAGACAAAAATCGGATATCAAGATTAAAACTTGTGATTATTAAAACGCGTCTACCACGCCTCCCGTGGCATCTTGTCCTATCTATGTAGGTATTGGGTATTTACTGAGAGTAACTAGATGTCCTCGGGGAATGTTATTCTGTCATCAATATGAAAAGTTTGAGTATCTTAGGCATTCAGACGGGATCACGGATGAGAAGCTATCATTATTACATTTAAATATCTATCTAAACTTTACTTTTTTATTTTTTAATTGAAAATGTTTTAAAGCTTGTGTTTGTAATTGGAATTTTGGAAATTAAATGTGCAGTGGTCTGTGATGAACAGTGGATATAAAGTTTAAAAGGTGTATCCAATAACAGATGGTTTATATGGACTGTCTATCATTGCCTTCACAGTCCCTTATTTTAATCTAGTGTTGTCTCATTTTCTTGGTTGCTTCGGTGTGTTTTCAACTACCAATGTATATAGTCCGCAATTTAATTGTAATTTATTACCAAACAACCATTGCATTTATCTCTACCAAAATGAAATTTTTGTTAAAATCTGACATATGATTCAAATTCAAATTATTCCTACCGAATAATTTTGTTTGTTGCCAGTTTGGCGATTCCAGACCTTTGCTTTTGGTAAGGAATTGCAATTTGAAATAGCACTTCAAGTTTTTTGGCATAAGAGTCAAAGCGGATATGTCAATGTTTCTTTTTTCTGTGAATTGATAATAAATACAGAGAGGCTTGTATGAAATATGAATATGAATTGGAATTCTAGTGTCTCTTGGTATACACAAACATGACATATTAACAAGATTGTATCCGGGATACTACAAGAATTCACTTTGAAGCATGTAAATACACTATTAAAACCCACCATGGTGCTGCGATTAGACTCGCATTGCTTTATTAAAGTGAGCCTGTTTTAACGTATATGTATTTGCAAATATTTGCAAAAAATTCTTCGCTTCAGTCTTTTTTGTTAGAATTTGCTCAACAAACTGGGCTTCCAATGTGTAATATACATGTGCATCAAGAGTTTTTTAAGATGCCACCCATCATTTCCATTTGACCAATTCGACACATACATGTTTATTCTAGTATATACACCTGGAAGTGCTTAAAATGCATTTAATTATGCAGGTGCACTCGAATTTTATAAAATTATCAAATAATTGTCAAATTACTTACTAAAATAATTTTAATAATTACCTGTATGTGTCAATTATGCGGTTATTTCGTACCATATCAACACGTCCACGATAATTATTTCAAAATATATCAAAAGTCGTTATCTTAAACTTTAATATACTGTTTACCTGTGAAAGATTTTTTTAGCTACTAAATTATAGTTTTTCTTCAAGTGCTATGTATTCGGGGTCAGCAGAGTATAAAATAGAAGAAAACAATTTCCATTTAAGATAGAGCCTATCTCATTTAATATCAAGTTTCAAACAGAGTGAATGTGATCATCATTTTGTCAATAAAGATTTATATCACTTAAATCGGATTCACGGGTGTAATGGCACGAACTCATAAAAGTGCGATATTGAAAAATGCAACTACTTAAGTTTTTTTTCATTTTTAAACGATATAAACATTTTATAAACGTGTTTTATCAGAAAGTAGAGGGTTGTATTGATATTTAATGAAGTGTGTCTCAGTAGTATTTAAATAAATAATTAATTTTTTACAACCTTGAAAGAACTCTTGTATGGCGTTTAGGTTACAACCTGGTGAAAAAAAGTGCCACTGTCAGGTATATGTGCAAATATAAACTTTATAAAATGAAATAGTTAACTCTATATTGATTATTTTATAGAGTGTTTCTTCTAATGATAAGTTTTAAAGTGAAAGTGAAAAGTATTTACAGGGGTTCTAAAAAGAACCAATTGCAGATTAATTGGAGTTACCCATCTTTGCGGTCATGACAGAGTCTTCAATGAAGCAGGGTTTATTGATTTCACTTTTTACTGTAAGCTGCTGTAAAACACATGCTTATTTATCACTTTACAGATATACTTATATTTTCACTTGTTTAACCTAATTTGCCACTTTCAAAGATTTTACTATACTTAGGGATTGTGGTTTGGACATGGATTAGTATGTTTGTTTTTTATTGCTGTGAACAGTTGTTGTGATCTAAATACAAGTACTTATTGAAAACCAAGTCAAATATATGACAGAGACTTAGATGTCTTGTACAAGGCACAAGCAGATAGAGGAAAGGTGGTCGCAAAATATCCAAAAGATGAAGACAAACATAATTACTTCCCTTACTGGGATACCAAATGCATAACCATTAAAAACTTTCGCTATCATAAGAAGTCAAAGTTTCTAACCACATAAATAAGCATGGCTATTGAAATCTGAAGCTACTACACTAAACAGCATTACAACAAATCAAAAGGTATTGGCACAAACACCAGGAATCGCCAACACACTTCGACATTTATGACTTGTCACCCAAAACTGACGAGAACGGACATAACATTATGTGGAATAATTTACATACTGTTATACATGTATGTACAAATTTGTTTCAAAAAGGTCTTGATACATTTGTCAAGTCAACAAAAGGCTGCAAATCTCTCTCTCTCTCTCTCTCTCTCATATACAGGCAATGCATTAATACATTTTAACAATACAAAATGAATTCTGCATTTCAGCAAATACAAGCATGGATACTGTCTTGACTGTGTAATTTGAGAAGTGCAACAAACTTGTGTAGACGAATAAGTGTTGATTACTGAACAATTGTGACTAGTTTCCGTGTAATATCTAAATATTTATAACCAGTAGTCGGATCAAATTCCAGTGATAACGTCTCCTTATTGTTTGTAATCTTTGGGAGGTTGAAACTTTGTACTCCGTGATAAGGGAATTATCCATTTTTTATCTTAAAGATATTTGATAAATCTTTCCCAGATTGGGCATCTGTACATATGGGTCACTTAACGCTAGTTGAAATCTCTTTGATTTTGAAAGGTGTTAAATAATTCCGCGTATTCAAATATTTGTTTTTAATCTTTACGTTTCAGTGGTTACGTGCATTTGTAGATTTATCAGTTGAGCAGATAAATCTAAAATTCAATAAAATTTATCAGTCTATAAAATCTTATTGTTATCCGTGAGATTCACAAGAACATTTACTCCAATTTCAAAAATGTTTGTAAGATGGAAATTTTGTTGAGGATTTCCCAGCCATCTTTTCAAAGAAACGCAGTGTCTTGTTTCCTCATATGAAAAACTGTATTATACATGTATACATATGTATAGGGAAATCTCGATTTTTAAAAAAAAAATCACATTGACAATATTGTAAAATAAGTAGGCAATTGAATTTAAAAAAAATACTTAGCTGTCATCTTGGAAATTTGAATAAGTGGGAAAATACGAATTATGACAATTCAAGGAAATAATGTAGAATTTATAATTTTGTGCACACCCAGATGTAGGTTTTTAACCGGATTGACCAACTCTAATCCTAACCAATGTCTCAGACAAGATTTATTTTAGATATTCTCTCAAAATTGAAGAAAAAAAATTCAAATTCCAACATTATCCGTGAAAATAATGAAGAGGTAATATTTGTGTGGAAGTGCACTCAAATGTAGGTTTTAACGGCTAGAACAACTTTAATTCAAACCAAAGTTTTCAATATTTATTTGAAATATACAAAATCAAAATTTGTAAGAAAAAATAAATCAAAATTTAACTGAAAGGTTGTTTATGTTTATCGTGCTACACTTATAAGGGTTCATGAGGTCCATTATGGGTTTATGGGGCTTTAAAATTTAACAAGTGTCCACAAGTGTCCCACGATGACCCATCATGTATGTCCATTACTTTGTAGGGGGCACATATAACATTCACTCTACTATTAGATAAGCAGTATAGAAGTCACTTTATTACAAAAATCTCTCAATACTTTAGTCGTCAAGTAGACAGAATAGAAAGTATTTGTTTTTCAAATATTTGTTTTTAAACAGTCAACATTACCTACCCCTGTCAGGTAGAAACGAGGGAGTTTATAGATGTTGAATTTCATATGCACGTGTCATTTCTAAAGAGATGCTTATCAGGTTTATAAGATTTTCTATTCTTTAACGGAATTCTAAAATTAGATAATTATTTATCTGTTTATTTTTCACACCTTTTTGACATTTTGAAGCCAATTTATCAACGTGCAAACTTTTAACCGATTGTTGTTGACATTTTCACACGACTTATATTGGAACCAGTTTTCATACATAGAATGATTTGCATTTTTTTTACAAAGAAACATATATAGTATATATTCTAGCTATAAAGTTGCATCGTGATTACACAAGTAAGGCAAAATTGTTGCAAAGATGAGAACCGTTCTGGTGCTTAAAACATTTCATACAAAGCATGAACAAACATAATGTAAACTTACCATTTCAAATTTCAGCTGACCCAGCAGTTTGTCCATTGAATTATTTCCAATACCCATCTTTGAAATTTTGAATCAAGTATATGAGGTATGAAAGTTAATTATGCCATCCTAAATGTAAATGAGAAAACTCCCATTGTTCCATGTTAGGTCTGCCCAAAACACGTCACTAATCCATCCTCCTACGTACATTGAAACCTGCAGAATAATTGAATTATTTTATAAATATTTACGTTATTCCACATGAGATAATTCCCAGCTATAAATCATGTTAATGTCGTACGTAACAATGTTGTCTGTCAGAATTCTAACAAGCCATTACGTGACACTACGAAACAATCTGGACTCACCCCCGGGCACTAACACTCATTAATCGCTTGTTCTCATATCAATTATTTATCTTATTGACCGTTCAAATTTATGTCCAGAAAACAAACTGAATGTAATTTTACTACAAAAGGTAAAATTTATGACCGTATTAGTAGACCATTATAACAATTAACAGATCAACTGACCAAGGGATCGACGTGAAACCTTAATCTTTATGGCCGTTTTGGCATCTTTTGAAAATACAGTATGTCAAAATTTTGAGGCATTGCTTCAAATTACACTAACATTAAATTCCTTACCATATTGTAATCTATATAATTACCAAGTTATGGTTTCCAAATCTCCAGTTCTTGTTATAAATTACCAGAGAACATTAAAATACATACTGCTTAATAATGGCCAGAAAACCACGATTTTTCCCGCCAACATCCTGTTCATAAGTGAAAATAACAAAAGTAAATTTTCCATTTTATAACTAAATTTTTAATTCTAAGTCAAATAATAAATACAATTATTGTTAAATATTTGAATAAATTTCAAAGAGGACTCCCGCGTGAAGATAAATAAACACATTTAATAACTAGAAAATGCACACACACATAGGTTTATAACTAAATCATTATCCACTCTTGAGGTTTTAGAAAATTTTAAAAGCCTCTCTATTGTAAAGGTCAATTGGATGTAGAACTAAATAGCCTCTATGTACGTTCATGTACATTGTATACTGTAGTTGTATCGGGTGAGAAAAACTTGACCATTGTCCAAAAATATTACACTGTTCGTTTGTCCACAATGGTCATTTTAATTTTTCATAAAAATATGTAAACATTAAAGCAAAAGATTTTGAAAAATTGTTTGATTGGTCAGAAACCTATATTTTAGAATCAAAATCATTGTGAAATGCTTAATGTACACAGGAACATCTCCAGTAAATAACAATACACCACTAGCATTGGAAATTGACATTTTGGTGAATCTATAACGACAGGACCTAACCATTGCACTTACAAGATAAGACACATGTCTTCATAGCGCTTCTGATTCTCCACTTGCACACTTGTATTCTTGCATGCTTGAGAGAGAGTGAGAGAGAGAGAGAGAGAGAGAGAGAGAGAGAGAGAGAGAGAGATGGAGAGAGTATCTCGAAAATCCATTTTTCCTAAAAAGAACTTGACTCTGGGACTTTACACAACTCCTCGTCCTCCAATTTCAAATTTTGAATATTCGTTTGACTGTAAGTTCTATAGCAAGCACCTGACAGACCACGTACATAATTTTCATCAGAATTGGATACATTACTGTAAAATTCTTGTTAGTCCGGCTATTCTTGGTAATGGTACGCGTGCATGTTTGTCGTTGATTCTCCTCGTCTAAAATACGGTGTGAAAGATAATCTGAACGTTATATGCACGTAACTTGATTATATAATAGTACCAAGATATCAGGCTTCATTGAAACATTCGGCAGTAAATCAGAAAAGTTAAAACGTTTTAATAAAAGTACATAAAACGCAAAAATCCTTTGGATTAACTAAGGTGGTTAGGTAAACCAACTTCAAACGTAACTGCATTTTAAAGCAATTTCAATGAACACCTTAGTTTGTCAAATGATAATTGAAACTCTATTTTGATATCTAAAGATTCGGGGTTTTTAAGAACAGTTAAAAAGAGCATTGTTCCAAAGCTTATAGCGGTTGTCCTGATGAAAACGCATATGCATTTGTCATTGCATAGTTGTACATCATTTCCATAAAAAGACAACTGCTTCTCTAGATTGCAAAGATGTTTTGGCAGATAATTTGAAGTTATAAAATACAATGTATATAGTCCACAGTTTAATATACAGAATATTTTCCGTTTCCATTATTCGCAGTTCCCGTTTGAGTTGCTTAAGTCATATTGCAATCAAACACAAACATACTATTTTATAGCCACAAAAGGTTTTAAAAGTGTAAAATTAAGTTAAGCATTGTGCTATACTCTTCCAATTTCATTTGAAGCATTTGTTTGTTTTCTTCTATTGTATTGGATCTTCAATCACCAGCCTAGCTTTCAGTATCAGTTAAAAAACAATATAGTCAAACCTGTCTATAAAGGTCACCAAAGAGAATTAGCGAAAAGGGCCTTTATGGACAGGTGGCCTTTATATACAGGTTCAAATAATATGAATAAAAAACAATTGTGATACAATTCTACTGGCCTTTATAAGCAGGTGGTCCTTATATAGAGGTGGTCTTTAAGGCAAGTTGGACTGTATACAAATCAATCGATTGTTTGGTATCCAAAGGTATGGAGCATATTTGTAAAAGCTTTGACAAATTAGCAAAATAAATCTCAATGAGATCAGACACTTCACTCTCGATCATGGCCTTGCGTACCATCGATTTTACTGAAACCAATTGCTAACCAAATAAATATAAATATTTAATTACTTCGATTAGATGCCAGCCGTGTAAAATCGATATTTAACAAAAGGAATGTAGAAACTTGTGTTTGGAAAACCAACAGCAAAAATAATCAAGAACAAGACAGAACCAATGAAACAAGAAAACGAAAACATTGATAATAAAACAACCGCAGACTTTGGACGAATATCGGATAACACCAACACAAAAATGAAGTGTCCAGGGGTGTAGTTGAACAATTTTTGTACGACCTTAGCCATACCAGTTACTAAAAATAGTGCGTCCCTATTTAACCTTATAAAAACTTACCCAATATAAGTTCGATGCCGACTCCACATTCAGTTAGGAGGAAATAAAATATTCCTCTTCAAAAACATAAAATGATAATATAATTGACGCAAGCTTAAGCTTTTCATTCCGCTCAATTCAACTAATGCATACATGTTTGAACCAATGCACAAATTATTTATTTATTTTTAAAAGTTTTAATTATGAACAAAGATCTATATCTACAATTATCTATACATACATGCGTGATATAATTACTATATGTAATAGTTCTATTGGTATTTATTGATGAAATGAATTGATCTCTTTCAGTGAATTTACTTTTTAAACAGCACGCTTAATTTAGGGATTTATTAAGAAGTCAATAACATTTATATCAGCAACCAACCAATTTTTGTTCTTGTCACACTGCAGGAACGCCAAATACAAGTTTTGATAAAACCAACTAATTAAATGCTCCCAGTGTGAAACCGCTTCGATGGGTAAGTGGTGGAACGCCCGCCTGGAAAGCGAGATGTTGTGAGATCGCACCCCGGCCAAGTCTTATAAATCGTAATACCGCTTCCTTGTCTGGTACACGGTATTATGAGGACAGAGCATCGACTGGTTCAAACAGTGCCAGGATAATGTGACTGGGGAGTGGTATGTTTGTCTGTGGCCTACTGATTTCTTAAACGACCCTGCTGAATATAGGCTAGTCAAGTGACAAGGCAGACCATAAAACATACTTGCACATCTCATGCATACATAAACTTGTTCTTAGATTGATCCTAAGAGATTAATAAAACTTGCTCTCCTCGTGAATAGCTGATGCAAGGTTACAGCAACTCCAAATGTGAACGGGGTAGATTGGTAGTACCGGTAATGGAGTTTTGGGTTGAGTCAAGATTTTTTTACGTATACAGAGACGGTCAGTTCGCAGCGATGGTGGAGGAAACGGAAGTGGTCGGATAAAACCACCGAAAAGCGAACTGAAATTATTCTCGCACCAGAATTCCGAATGCTCGAGCACAGAAATGAGGCGATGTGGTCCGAAAGTACGCGCTTTAGACCACTCGCTCGCCGAGACAAACGGCAAACGGTTCCTCAAACGTTTAAACAGAACATCCGAATTATCTCTAATAGTCGAACTATTCAAATAACCAATAACTCATACATGTACAATATTTGTTATGACTTGCACTTTACACACCGAGATTTTTTTTAAATGATTTCGAGTCGCAGTGATCATTTACACTAATAAAGATATAAAGATTTGAAATTAAGATAACGGAAATAATTATGATATATTTAAATTTAATTTAAAAAATCAATTTAAAGCTGCAAATGTGTTCTAGTTTAAGTAAATGTTAATTTAAAAGTGTCACACAATTAAACACACTAATAGCGGGATAACACTTCTATAACAACTGACACAGGTTCTAATTGATTTTATACAGATTAAATATATATATATGTAATGGAGTTTTAGTATATGAAAGTACCATCGAGATAAGATCGTCTATATCTACACTTCACCAGCTATATATGAAGATGCTACACTTGTAATACACCATTGGTAAATGGCATTGCTGGTTCATTTTAGTGTCACGCCTGCCGCGAATTCCTCCGTAAGTGGGCGGTTGTGGGTTCGATCCCCGTACGGGTCTGACCCGACTTGATAGTGGGTAGTGACTGTTCTTTCGCCAAGCACTCGGCATTACGAAATGAAAGTCACGGTTCTTTCAGATGGTAACTTAAAATAAATGAGGTCCCGTGTCACTGTGGGATGGCACGATAAAGAACCCTGCTGTATAATGCCATCGCGCAATGCACAGGCAAAATTTCTGCACCTTTGCCTATAGCTGGCGACGTCTCGATATAAGTAAAATATTCTTGACTGGGACTTTAAACACCATTACTCAACTCAACCTGTCGCGAATTCGGATATAAAACACTCGCCCGATAATAAAGATGGATTCAATAGTGTTTATTCTAAAGGAGCCCTTGGCCCTAATATAGATATACGGGCCCACAAAAATGCCGACAATTGGCCAACATTGACCCATCTTGTGTGTTACAAAATACTGTTCTACCCCTGGTACAGATTGGTTTGTTAGTAAAATAAGACACAGTTCATTTGTCTTTTTATATACTAGTAATTAAGCCAACCAATACTAAATATGCTATTAAACCTCTTTGTGAAAATATTGTCCCTCTTTTTTCAAAGTCTGGGATCACATTATCCCACTAAGTTCAGTTCTAAATTGAACACTGATGCAAGTCAACTGGCTATTTTATTATGTAATCCGACCCTGTGATAATCAGAGCCTCAGTGGCCAAGGGGTGTAAAGAGCACTAAATGGACCACAACCTCCAAACACTTTCTAGGTTCGAATCATATTCGGGCAGCTCCTAATGTGAGAATTCCTTTGCTTATAATAGTTGGCTTTCTCCGGTTTCCTATACCATCTCATTACTGTCCGACTCACTATCAGTGAAAAAATCTTGACCTGTGTAAAAACATTACTCCACTCCATCCCACCCTGCGATTTCTTTAATTCATGTGCCATATTTTATTTTAATCAGTTATGACAAGTCTTCAGCGAGTCACCACATTGTTTCTAAACCTTGCCATCTCCTGCTTTATTTGATATGTTAATTTGATTTGCCATGACAAAATGTTCAAAGAGGCACCACCAAATGTACAATCAACAATTTTATTGGAGATATTTATTTGGTCAGTCAGTCTTCATCAATGAGGCAAACAAGGCATTCTTTACTTTAACATAAGACATATCATTGTTGCAACATAACAGAATGATTCTGAAAAAATCATCCAATGGTGACACGTTTCTTTGTAGTTAAACAATGGGCCTGATATGCTCAATTGATAAATAATGGTTAGCTGAAATGTTTTAAGAAAACACCTTTGGTCAAGTGAGCTAAACAACTTTCTGCTTTGTACAACTTTCATTAGTCAATAACTATGAAATGTTCAATGTACTGAAAGCTTTAACATCTGGGCAAGTTTCATTATAGACTGTCTAATGCATATCAATTTCTGATGATGAATTATGTTCAGAAAATGCTTACAATATACAGTCAACCCTGTCTATAAAGGCCATCCAAAGGATCCAGTAAAGGTGACCTTTATATACAGGTTCAAAATATATGAATAAAGAACACTTAGGATACAATTATACTGGCCTTTTTAAGCAGGTGGCCCTAATATAGAGGTGGTCTTTAGGACAGGTTGGACTTCTTTGCTGCTTCAGTAGAAACCTGTCACTTTTTCAAAGAGAGATAATCCATTCTGGTTAGGCAAAACTACAAGTTTTCTATATGAACAAAGAAAGATAACTCAAGTAGATGAGGTTGTTATAACTATTAGAAGAATAGAGAAATTGGGATTTCTAAATAAAAGACCAATGGTTTTGAAAGACAATCCCTGCAGAAACCGAGAAAATGTTACAAGACACCAGTAATAATGTGGGTCTATTTATTAGATTTAAGAAATGGGAAAAAATGGCACAGTGTAACTTTTGAGTTTCAGACCTTGAAGTTACTACCAGTAATATAAACTTACAAGGAGCGGTAATCAATCAAATCAAGTTTAAAACTAGAACTGTCAAGAGCTAAATACCCCCACCCCAGCATCTACAAGGGTTTAATGTTTCTGACCTTGACCTTTCCAATATGACCTTGGTTCAAGGTCATGACACAAAGATTGTCTGTGTGAAATTTTTTGACAGTTGTCAAAAGCAATTATGAGATATGGACAAGATTTTACATAGACATACATGGTGATTCCTATATACCCCCCCCCCCCCCCCTCAAACTAGTTTGTGGGGTATAAATATTGACAAACAACACTGATCTGTCTGTTTGACCTTTGACTAAAATATTAATTGTGGGCAAGTAAATTAATGTATAGGGAACTCAGGTCTTATTTCACCCTAATGAAAGGTCAAGCTGACAGGTAAATGTTGTTTGCCCATACCAAAGAACAGTCATAATATTTTGATCCTCAATGTAATTGATATGGGCATTCAGTAGCAAAAAAAACTTTTTTCCATTTTTGGAAGTTGCTATTCATTTAACAAGTGCCATTAAAGATTAAGTTTGTTTTAATCCATTATAATTTGATTTTTTAATCTGTATTTATAGTAAAAATACAACAAACAATTTCAAATTTATTATACATATATATTACCTATCCACAGGTCCACCAAATTGGTGTGTCTCTTCTAAAAATACAGATTTTAAAAATATTTCTTAACAGAATTTATTAAAAATATTCTTAACAAAAGTCTTAAATAAATCAAATATAATGGATTTTTATTATTATTACATGTATATGAAAGAATTCAAATTTCTTTGAGAATTTCCTTTGAATCTATGGCTTCTAGGATTTTGGTTTATCCAAATTATACCACTCTTAAAATCAAGATATAGGCCATGAACATGAAATTCGTGAATTATTCAAACTGAAGAAGCTACAGATTTGTGACTTAAGGGTAACGGTTCTTTGAACAAGGCATTTAAATCTTAATTCATACTACACCAGTCTATGCAGCTGATAAATAAATGTGTATCAAAGGAATTACTTGGTGACAATCTTTGAATGATTCACCGTCCCATACAACAGGGAAGTTTACCTTCATCCCACTAACACAGGAATAAGTGACTGTCTAATCAGTCTTTATGCTCAGGACAAACTTGAACTTTTGATCTATTTATTAACACCATCAGGTTGTATCCACACATGCTTTGTATACAATCCAGGTAAGAGAGAGAAGAAAATGATGTTTCATGCTTCAGTTAAAATTCTTTCAATTACATAATAGGATGGTGAAAGAAACTGGAGTACCAAAAGGGATCACTGAAGTTCGAAAACGAATATCCAGGAAAATGCAATGTTGATGTCTCTTGATAACTACTAGTAATTAATTGATAAATCTGTTTTCCAATTCAACACAGAATGACCGCCACTGTTTATATTCATACATTCTGTATCGGATGTATCAAGGCAGCCACTGAGGTCGGCAAATGAATGATCCATAACATCTGTCAAGTGATTATCAGATTTCTGATTTAACAATATAATCACACATTTTTTATCAGTTGTATCAGAGCATCAATAGTTCTTTCTATTCCAATCTCTTTCAACATCAACTGGAAATTCTCTGGTGCTTCTTTTAACACTTTCTCTTCATCCATACTCGATACTGAAATTGACAAAGCAAAGTCAGAAAAACGAGGTTTATTGGGCATGATATGCTCACTTGATAAATAATATATATAAAGCTAATTGAAATATTTTAAGAATATAAAAACTGAAAACCCAATGTCAAAATCTTTACAAATAGTCAAAATTTAAAGCTTTTCCAGGTTATTAACCATTTCAGTTTTCTTTCCCATCTGTGATCTTGACCTTTGAAATCATGCACTGAGTCTATTCTTTGATGACAATCCTAATGAAATATTTAGAAAGAGCTATAGGGGACACAAAGTTAGCTGGAAAGTTTAAAATAAACAAATGTTATTAAGTAATACTCCCTAATATATTTTTATGAAACTATTATAAGTGTTATATAAGGTGGCATATTTATTAAAAAAGCTTTTGCTTAACCTGTGTACAATAAAACCTTGGCTGACTTTGATTTGTCAATCAGGAGTCTATCGGGTGTTACACGAGTATGTTAATGCGTATGTCTCAAACTCAAACTCAACACAAACCGAATTTAAAAATTGGCAATAAATCTTGTGAGGCTTATACCTAAAACATAAAAAGAAATGAAGTTTAGGACTTCAAAATAATGTTGAGGTGGTAAAGTTATTGAGGGATATTAAAATGAGGTTTTACTGTACAAGGTAGCTGCCTTGAATCGTTAGCCTGTGCATTATACAATTTACTTACAACTTTCTGGAGCTTGAACCCCCAGTTCTATACAAGGCTGTGCTCTGTAAATATCATTTACTTTATACTTCCAACTCACTGCAAACACTGGCCTGTGAAATAAAATATGCTTACTGCTAGTAGTTACTAGTTACATGTAGTAGTGAAAAACTTTGAAATGAGTGAATTAATACTTATCAGTCTATGCAAGAATAAACTTCATTCTTGAATCCTACATTCAACAAAATGGATCGTGCAATCCTGAATGGAACTGGCAAAAGGTCTAATTGTTCCACTGCAACACAACAAATCAACATTTGGAACAATACCAACAAGAAAGATTAAAGTAGACTTTGAATATGTTCAAAACAGACTGAGACCTTTGTCAGAGACAGTTTTTCTTGTATGTCTTGTATTAAGGGTGTGTGTGTATGTGTGTGTGTGTGTGTGGGGGGGGGGGGGGGTAAATGGAATGTTTTTGGTCCCTGTCAAGATTTTTTCACTTGTTTCAGTCTGTTATGAAATAATAGAGAAAACTGGAGTACCAAGTGAAATCAACAACTTTCAGCAAGTTAGCTAACAAACTTTTCTTCACACTTGGATCAGTCCAGAGTGACATACTATTGAATCAAATAAGACATTTACTATGTTTCCATTCCTGGTAGTCAAAATCACCACTGGCTACTAATTTCTGAGGAATTCTTTCAAAAAGTAACCTATTTTAGCAAATTTGTGGAAAAATACTTTAAAAAGGAATATGTTTTCACAAATTTTGAAAAATTTGGCTACTTATTATTTTTAATTTGTGGAAACGTAGCATTTTTTATTTTTTTGAAATACCAAAGATATTTTTACAACACATATTTTGGGTACATACCTATTTTTAGTATTAGGATTCTGAATGAGCAAATAAGGAACATCATCTTTTTCTACAACACTTGTAAAATCTGGGTATGTCCGACAAAAATAGTCTAATGTGTCCTGTCTGTGTTGTGACCACTGTGAGTACGGTCCTAATATTCTATAAAATCCCTGTAATGATTTGTCACTTACAACCCTGAAAGTAAGTAATTTAAGTAGGATTGTTATATGAGTAACAGGAAAGAGAAAAAATGAAGGGTCGGACCACAAATCAAAATCGGGACATCCCGCACTATAGGCAAGTGCTCTACCACTGAGCTACCAAGACTGCTACAATTATATGAGTATATATGACTATCTGTAAACACAACCCTGATAATCACATTTTCAGGAATTTTCTATCTAAATATTGTTTAGATCAGTTGTATTACACTGAAACATGTATTCCTAATTACAAAAATGAGGTTACTAGTAACAGCTTAATAGGTTGTTTTAGTCAAAATCAAACATGTTTTCCTCTTTCTACTGAATTTCAAATTGTTAAAACTTCTTCCAATACAATTTAAAAGTCTGAGACATAATATTTTCAGGAACTCTTAAGGTTTTCCCATTACTTCAAATATTAAGATATTGTGGGAAAATAAACCCTCATGCTGCCAAATGGACAAATGTGTCTTTTACTGACTGCCTGCCACTAGGACACACATGTCAGGGTTCGATTTTAGCGATATTTACCACTAGCAAAAATTAGCTTGTACAATTTTTATTCACTAGCTAAAATTTATGAAACAGTTTTAATAGCTCATAATTAACATTCAATTTCTTGGGCCATGTGGGACTTTTGCGACTTTTTTTTTTTACTTTTTTATTCACGTGCTACAGTAAAGCATGACAGTAATGGGATTTCCACTGGTCTATTTTAAACAACGAATCAGAGACGAAGACTAAGTTAAGCAGCCAATCGTAGCCACATGTTCCAGGAAACCTAATATTATACATTGACATATATGCCCGAGTAATCCGAATTTGTTTATGATAGAGATGCCTAGACAATATGACTTATTTCGGCCGCTTTTCGTTTTTTTTTTTTTTGTTGTTTTAAATTTCATTTGGAACATACAATGTGACAGTTAATTGAAAAGTAGATTGTAAATGATTTAGCTTCTTTTATTCACTCGCTCAACTATGCGAGTGGCTTTTATTTCCACTCGCTATTCGGCAGATCTACAAGCTATTAGCGAGTATGCGTGCCTAATTTTGAACCCTGCATGTCCTTTCAATGGAGTTGACAACTCTTGGTTAAAAGACTAAAGAAATGTTTATAATATCTTTGTAAACAGAAATGCAAAAAGTTTGACTATTGAGATCAAAATCTACCATTGCCTAGGGATGTCATATGACCAAACACATGTGACGTCATAACCTATTGTTGACGTACTATCAATTTACATTGTATAAATCAATTTGGCATGGTCTGATTATT
This sequence comes from Anadara kagoshimensis, assembly GCA_021292105.1. Lineage (NCBI taxonomy): Eukaryota > Metazoa > Mollusca > Bivalvia > Arcoida > Arcidae > Anadara > Anadara kagoshimensis. The sequence goes on from CM037862.1 coordinate 5,963,077, forward strand.
ACTAGAGATATACCTTCAAATCAACCTTATTTCCTTTAACCGAGTCATGAATTATAAGTGATTTAAAATTAATGCACTGAAAAAATGCATATATTAAACATTATTTTTAACACTTATTTTGAAATTCATTGATTTTTGAAAATTTTGATTCTTAAGTGTCCATGAAAACAGAAAAAACTGCAAAACTTGGAACACAACAAAACTTTGATTTTACGGTATTACCTATCCAATCCAGGTCCTAATTCTCTGAAGACTTCATCAGGAACATAAATTGTTAGCTGTGTTATCTCTGCTACAGAACTAACATCATTATCACCATTACCATCATCAGCCTGTTAACATAGAAATTAACCACTTCTAAAATGTCCTATTATAGTGAAACAAGACAATTTACATGAAGTCAAAAATTTGGACAGTCATTGTAAAGCTATTTCAGAAAACAAAGATCCAAGATCCAAATACCTTTAACAACAAATTTGTTTCAGTTGGCCAGATAGTACTTTGTATATAGTGTATCAAGTTTGACCTGGCCATTTGACCTTTAATTTGAATATTAGATTGAGCTAGTATAGGTAAACAACATTGACCTGTCCGCTTGACCTAGTAGTGTATATACTGGTTCATAACTACATTTTGTATTTGATCATACTGTACAAAGATTTGTCAATTCCTTTGCTTAAGGCTGGTTGTTGTTTTTTCCAGGTTCTCATGTTTCATCTACAACTCTAGAACTGAGTGAAATAGTCATGACTGGGACATAATATTATTCTAACCACCACATCCACAACACTATAGGTATCAGTCAATGGGACTGGTACCTGCCCCCAGTTTCACAATAATTTCTAAGTTAATATTCTCCTTATCTTAAATCAGTCAAATTAGAAATTTGAATAGTCTTTCTTTAATTTTTCAAGATATTTCTGAATTTAAGATGTCATTTTGAAGATCACTCTAAGCTTATCACATCCGTTTTAAAATTTTGCTGAAATTTATTATTTGAAGTACCGTAAAATATTGTCAAAATTTGCCAGATTTAGGTTAAGGAAAATCTTAGTTGAGGCATAATTGTGAAACTGGAGCCAGGTCAGCCTACTAACAGATCGCCAGCCACGGCCACAATGTTCCGACAAAGGCAGCCATCACGGTACCAAAGCAGCGTCAAGGCAACTAATGACGTACTAGTGTCAGTGACGTCATTAAACGGCGCAATTCAGACCGAGCTTTCATTCTTTATGCGTGTAATTCAAGCATGCCAGACCTTTGTCGGAACATTGTGGGCGTGGTCAGCGATACGTCAATTGCCCCTCACTGTGGTCAGATAAAATGATTAACATTAGAATTTAGAACATATTTTCTTACCGATTTTTCCATCTTTTCTTCAACTTCAAACTCAATATTAAACTGTATACCGGAACACTCTCCCTGAATTTTGTATTTTGATTGTAAACAAGATTGATCTATAAAACATAAGATTGACTCTTAACAACCTTATATATATGTACTTACTAAATATTAATGAAACATACATGGATGGCTAATGCAATTACCCCTATTGGCTGATTTCGGGATACCTTACAAAATGAAATATTCCAATAAAACTGGAGTTACCAGTGACTTCTTTGTGATAAATATAAAGGCCTATGTTTGAGGCAGTTTTTATGTTTGTTGATATTTTGAATTTGCCTTGATGGCTTGGAGCTACTGACAGATTAACATCACACGAGCCAAGGAAGTCATACAATTTCAAAGTAACATTTGTAACTATTTTCTGTAAACTATGTCATTGTCTGAAATTAGCCTGAAATTCTAAGTAGCCTCAGTCTCATATTTCAATTTCATCCCATATGAATGAATATTAATATCTGACTGAAAAGTTGGACCAATGGTATGGCCTAAATTCTGAACCCTTATCATGTACCTAAACTCAGAACTAAAACCTGGTAGATTCAGCTCAATAGCCTTGCCTGGAAATCAATGCAGAGAAAAGAATCCTTGATAACAAATCTGGACTTCCTGCTAGGGGTTGAGCAGAGGGCCTAGATGAAAATTAGCAGGGGCCCAGTACCCAATGACTACTAAAAATCAGTCTGGACCACTTAATGTTTTCACTTTTAAGCCATTTATTACTATTACAACTTCTTTTCTGAAGTGAGCTGGGCCCCTAACTCAAAATAGTTAAGCTTCATCCCTGGAGGACCAATCACCCTTTCTCATAAAACAACTTTGATTACAGAAACACAAAAAAGGTGGCCTATATTCCGCAGGGGAGTGAAAAGAGCCGACATCAAAGTCACATACAACATATATGCATACCTTCCTCTAATATTTGACTTTCACTGCTAGAAAAAGAGAATCCTGTCAATTTCTCCATCATTTCAATCTACAAATATAAAACAACAAAAAAATCAGTGCCAGTAAGTAATAAGTAATTAATAATAGATGACCTTGACATTCGACTTACAACATTCAGAATTTTGTGTTTCATAATGTCAACCAAAGTTTGAACAAAATATATAGGATGTCTGTAAATCGATTAATAAATGACTACCACATTTTTTTTTCAATTATATTAATTTTTTAATTATGCGAGTACTGTAAATGACTTAATCATTCAATTGCCAAAATAATTTGAAGACTTAACTCTGCCCAGAAAATTTCCCTTTCAAAATTGTGAATCAATCAGAACATATCCTGATTCTGACTGAAACCATTTTTATATGGGAATCCTAAAAATAAGTGAGTTTATAGTCGTCATTATATTAGCATACTGGTAGGTATTTTTGAAGATACTAAATAAAACTTTGTAACAATTTCATTTTATGCAGTTATATTATTAAAGATATAAAACATTATTTAAAATTTTCAAGTCATTTTACATGATTTAAATACATTCTGACCTTTTCCTCCATCTTTTCTATTTCTTTGTGTATTTCTTCTACAGATTTGTATTTTGGTCCTTCACCAGCAATGCTTTTTCTTTTGGATAAAAAGAAAAAAATCAAAACAAAAATGTCAGAAAAATAATGTAAGAGTATTTCATCTGTATACGTGTGTGACCATACATAAAGTGTGTTAATCATTTAAAGACAATATATATTGTATAAGTTTTCTTTCTGTCAATCGTACAGCTTACAGATACATGCTAGGAACCAATCAGAATCTTAGAAATTAGGCTGAAAATCTAACCAGCACAAAATCCTGAATTTAAATGTTTTCTACAAAAACAATGTGGGTTCAGAAATTAAAGCCAGTATGTGGGTCTATGACTATTAAGCCAGACCTTTATCATTTTGTAAATTATGGAATACAAACAATTTTTAGATTGGTGTCAGTTAGAATTTTAATCAATAATGGCCTAAATGACACAGAGAACATTTAAATCCTCTTCTGATAGAAGGCTTCATATAGCCTCTTGCATAAGCTGTTCTACTAAATCAGATTTTTGTGTGTCATGTCCGGTTGTTATATCTTCTTTGTAGATGCATAAATATTCTTGATTACTCCAAAATCTGTCAAGTCTTCTTTCAAATGTCATTGATGTTCTTGCTTCCACTACTGGTGCTGATAAACTGTTCTAGATGTTGACTACTCTGTTGCAAAACAAGTTCCTATAGAGTTTATACTTGTGAATTGTCTTTTTTAGTTTGAATATGTTTGATACCTCTTCATTTACAAAGTATTACAACCAATACAGTAGTCATTGAATGTTCCATAACTTTAACTCACCTTTTGGATTTAAGTATTTCTTCTTTAGTAATAACTTCCTTCTCTAAATATTTAACTTCTTTTTCAAGCTTTGTTAATTCTTTTTCCTGCATCTGTGTAAATCTGCGTTTCTTAGCAATAGATTGTGACAGTGCAGAAACTGTATTATTTAAAGCATTTTCAACTTCCATGCTGGGAAATCTAAAATAAAATTTAAAAATTAGTTATGGTAAAAAAAAAATCAAATCACAAATAACACTTACAGAATTGGACAGTCACAAATAGCATGCAACTCAAACAGAAAACAATATATTTATTCTTTTGAAATGCACATTGTCTGCAGAATTTCACTTTGAAATCAATTTTGAAGACAGAAACAGTACCAATAAATCCCAAAGATAGTATATTTTGGGAATTTCCAGAGAACTCAGTGAATTAAGATCCTGATGATATTAATTTATGATTTGCACGTTAATTCAAAGGGCTTTAACTCCCAGGAAAATGAGCAAACCAACTTTGGTTAAGGGTCATCCAAGTAGGAAAATTCAAGTGAAAACCATTTCGATGAAAAGCGTGAGATAGGGGTATAATTATGAAATTACCTACACAAGTGGGGAGATTTTTAAATAAAAATACAGATGGAATTAATAATTTAAGAAATTTTAAAATATTTGTTGTATTTTTTAAAGAAAATTGTGCAAAAATACACGTGTTGGGGAAATAGCTTACATTGTATAACGAATTAATTTTAAAAAATGAAAAGATATTAAGATAGTCAACATCATAGAGCAGTGCAAAGGGGCCAGAGTTTGTTAAAGAAATACGAGGTTTTTGAAAACTCGACAATTTACTGTTGAGGTTATCTACGATTTATTTTCCTTTTAAAATGCATGTACCAGGCGTGAAATTTATATTCTAAGGCCACTACTAATCAAAAATACAACAAGTCACTAAAAGTGCACTGTCACACAATACTGTTCTATTTAAATTGAGGTAAATATTGTTTGGTTTCAACAATGTTGAACTATATAAAGCCGAATATGCCTCAGCAATAATCAAGTAATATTCAAACTTAGCTTTTATAATCTTCCCTTGGATCGTTGGTAGCCTTAGAATATGGACTATCACGCCTGGTACACGCATTTTTAAAAGGAAAACAAAACATAAAAAACCTCAACCGTAAATTGTTGAGTTTTCAAAAACCTCGTATTTCTTTAACAAACTCTACCCCCTTTGCACTGCTCTATGACGTTGACTATCTTAATATCTTTTCATTTTTTGAAATCAATTCGTTATACAAGGTGTAAGCTATTTTCCCCAACACGTGTATTTTTGCACAATTTTCTTTAAAAAATGCAACAAATATTTTAAAATTGCTTATTTATCAATTCCTACTTTATTTTTATTTATAAATCTTCACACTTTTGTAGGTAATTTCATAATTATAACCCTCTTTCACGCTTTTCAACCAAATGGTTTTCACTTGAATTTTCCTACTTAAATGACCCTTAAAGATATGCGCATCCCCTATCAATGCTTTGAATCAAGTTCCGTAAAATAGTTTTGGAAATTATTCAGAATAAGAACTGTCTGGGTGACTGGAAGCATGGGCACTTGCTATGTCACAATTTCGAAAAAAAAATATCCCCTATGAAAATATGGGGAGATTTTTTGGGGAAATGTGATGCCTGTGGCTGGAAGTTTGAAATTTAATTTTAATATTCCCTTTCTTCCAAGGGGGAGGGGATAAAAAATCATCAGAATATGATTTGCCTTTGCATGTGTTCAGTACCAATCACTTTATGTATATTCTTATATAATGCATATTATACACACTCTTTTATCTTCTGGTTGATATTTGACAACTCTATACCAAAACTTGTGTCCATATTTCCCGCCATCTTTGTTTACCTGGGGAAAAATCATTATTTAAAATAGTGAATTTAAAAATGTAAACACTTATCAAGTTTTAAATGTAGTATCCTCGTTTTAACATTCTTCTGTTAATTTAAACAGGCTAATTAGAATAATACATGATAAATGAATGGGTTTGATTGCATTCAATCTGTTTCAACTAAAACTAGCCAACAGGTGCTCCCTCCAAAAGGGAGCAAAAATTGTCTTAAACAGATGACATAAGAAATCACTGAATATTATGGCTTATATTGCACGAAGAGTAATATATATTTATTTTTTCAATATAATCAATGTAAACATAGATATTATAAACTTTATAACATTTATTTTTACGTAACATTTAATAAAAAAATAACTGCTCCATTTAGAAAAGTTCCAACTTCCGGTTGAAGGAAAACAAAAACACGTGTATTTTCTAGTGGCAATTTTTTAATGATATAGCAACATGGTAATGAAGTTGACAGTAAGATAATGGTAAGTTAAGACATGGTCATTTAGTTGTATCTGATGTCACACTACAAATGCACTTTGAAGTGAATTTCACCTGGCTCAAGTTTATCCCATCTTGCCCAAATTTATGTCAAAGTTCATATGTTAAGTAATTTAGCATAAAAGAAGTTATGTTAGATTACAGAGTCGTGTTTTTACCCCCTGACACGCTGTGTTTTATAGATGAAACACAAACTGTCCATACTAGAATGGTAAAAAGCTTATCAGAATAGTCTTTCAGATGAGACTCAAAACCATAAACATACTAATCCATGCTCGAATCACAATCCAGAAGCCTAGTAAAAACTTTGAAACTGACAAGTTAGGTTAGACACCCAAAGTTCCACCAGGGAAGTGAGGCCGGTGCTCCAGAAAGGACATCAAAAATATCTAGGGCAATCCTGGACACTGACATCAAACTTATCAACAATATTGTAACGACAGCCATAAAACTTTTTCAGGGCCTTGATTAGTTTAGGATTGCAATATCCCTGGGTCAACAATTTAAATTTCAAAACCAAAGTGCTGTGTCTCCGTGCATGTTAAAAACACCTCTGTAGAGTTTAAATAAGAGTAGGCCATCTGTGGCCACTGCATAGGACGCTTACAACTAGAAGCAAATGAAACAGACTGAGCAAGAAGATAAGATCATACTGCAGATGTAAGCATGATAGGCAGATTACATACATTATTATTAAGTGTCTTAAGACTTTTAGTGAAAGTTTTTTGATGGATATATAATAAGTTTTTAAAAAGACAGCAATAGTAAGTGTGTGTAATTTTCAGATAAATGTATGAATGATGTTAAAAGACTATACATAGGTGGATTGTTTTCTGGCATATCAGAATCTGAAATAAAGGAAAGGTTTTCCAGATTTGGAGATGTGACAGAGGTCGAAATTAAAAATAAATCTAATGATGGTAAGTATGTGTGATTAATATTATATATTAAAACCGTTTAAACTGAATTCTGAATAATCTTAGAACCTGTCTAAACTGATCACTAATTGTAGATAAACCAAAAAAGTGTATAGTATGAAATACTATTGGAATGGTTTTGCAAGTAAACATGAATAAACCACAACCTTATCACATCTAGTACTGAAGGGCTTATGTTGAGGTTGTTGAAAAAATGAAGGTTACAGTTCTTTTGGATGGGATGAGGTCCTGTGTCACTGTAGGCTTGGCATGATAAAGAACACCATTACTCAACTCAACGACTAAAGAAATATAGACTTGTATTTACATGTATATAGAGGTTCTCTATATGAATCTTAATCACTGATCTGAATGGACTGGTTGTCTTGTAAAGGTCTGTTTATAGATGATCATTACAGCTGGTTTACTATATAGACAGTTGGTCTTTATATTACATGTATTACTGTAATCTTAATTATCAATTTGTTGTTTCTTTATTTATAGGTGCTCCAGAGAAAACGTTTGCTTATCTGAATATCAGAACAACAGATGATCAGCTGAATAAATGTGAGTACATGTATCATTAAACAAACAGAAAGACAGGGCATGAAAGTTAATTGTAAAAGTTAAACTTATAAATAATATTTTGGATTTGATGTCTTGGCCATGCATCATTTTTCAAACCATCGACTGTTTACCCATCCAAATTGATTAAACAATCTCTTAAAGTGTCAGGGTTTTCATGTTTAGCCTAATCCAACACTGTTTATTTGCACCACTGTCATTTACCACAAAGGAAAAATATATACTTCTGAAATTCTATCTTTTTCTGGTGATAACTGAAGGTGAATAAAATGATTTTGACAGTCATTAAAACTGACTCATTTATGAGACCACTGTGTTAGCGCAGTTGATTGAGTGCTCCCTTCTTAAGTGGAAGGTCGTTGGTTTGAACCCCAAAGGGTTTGACACAAGACTTGAAAGTGTGTAGTGACTGTTCTTTCGCCAAACACTCAGGATTACGAAATGCAAATCACAGTTCCTTCAGATAGGAAATTAAAATATATGTGGTCCCATGTCATGATGAAGAGCCCTGCTGTATAATGCCATCAGCGATACACAAGGGTAAAATTTCTGTACCTTCGCCTATAGCTGGTTACATCTCGATATAAGTAAAATATTCTTGACTGAGACGTTAAACACCATTACTCAAATACTCCTACTCATTTATGAATTTTTGAAAATATTTCAAATACAAGTTAACTTATTTTGTCTATCTCTCTCTCACTATATACATGTAACTATGATTTTCTGATTTTGTTTCTGCAGGTATTGGAATTTATAACAAAACCAAATGGAAAGGTACAGAACTTAAAATCCAGAAAGCAAAGGAAAATTTCCTGGACAGGTGAGTTTTTGTACGGCGTTTCACGACAGTGAACGTGTACTTTGCTATCGCTTTTTCCAAGATATCGGGCTTCTTTGCTATGAAATTATAAGATATGAGTACACATGGGAATAGTGCGCCTGGTAAATGAGTGTGAAAGAAATATATCTGTTTTATTGTGAAATATGTATTCTGAGACGGGTAATGCATTTGGTTACATATGCACATTTGGAATAAATTTTCGGAATACATTTCGGAATCTAGTAAAATATTGCGACGGGATGCATCCAATAATTTCTGCAATTTGGCGAACTGATCTCGTGTTTACAATAAAAAGTAGTCCGAGAAGTTTGCATCCTACGATGTAAAATCATAACTTTTTATGAAATAAACAGCAATGGCAAGTTGATTTAATTAATTCTTCATGAAATCTACGGTAATTTAAATTTATTTTGAAGGGTATGATAACGTATTTTGATGTTGAGGCAATTGTGTCATATTTTAAAACTGTTTATCGATTAGATTTCACTTTCGTGAAAGGGAAATAATTCGTACAGTGTTGTGTGCAAATGACCACATGTGGATTTTAAATACTTCACCATTAACATGAAACCGGAATATTGTGAGTGATAATCAGCAGTTTATTAAAACCCAGATTTAACAGCAAATGACCCAGTTACATACAACCGCTAGAATGTACCCCCTCATAGCGACGATAGGGTCTGCAAAACTCTACTTTCTCTTTATCCGAAATGACAAAACGATCGGGTACGACTTTATTAAATTTTAATTACTGATTGTAAATTATGAATTTTTGAAAATATTTCAAATACAAGGTAACTTAACCCCCCCCCCCCCCCCCCCCCCCCCAACAACAACACCATTTTCCCAACTACGCCGTACAACAGCACAGCAGTGCTATGTTTAATAATCAGTTTAAGAAGTGTACAAAATACAGAAGAGCTAATCTTGTACTTTTGTTTTGACCATCAATATTAAATGTTTAAAATTTTGTTAATAATGTAATGGACTAGATTCAGAGGCAAGATATACTGTTTATCTGACAATTCTAGTTTTTAGTGTCTTGGATGTTTAAATGCACATTGTTAATCATGTTTGTCTAGAATACTCTTGAAAATTTTCAAAGAAAAAATTATATTCGCATAACTACGGGTAGATTAAAATTGTGCATTTGATCAAGTTCGTTTGCATAGCATGACTCTTAAATGAAAACATACCAGTAAGTTGTGTTGAGAGAACACGTAATGGATGGGATTTTTAGTTACCATTGATTATGAAAAACGAACGTTACCACTTTGCCAAATCATTTTTATGGGCATGTATGTATTCTAAATCATTTACCACAAATGTTGAGAGGTACCAGAACATATCACATCTAACCTGTAGATCCCATTGAATCACTTCTGTATTTGTGATCAGCTATTTTACTAGCTCACTATGTGAAGTGAATGTTGTATATCCTGTCTTGTTTTTTCTTAGTTAGAGGAAATGTTTTTACTTTATAGGCTAAAGAAGGAGAGAGAAGAAGGATTTGTAAAAGAAGTTGAAGAAAGTAAAAGGAAGAAAAAGTTAAAGAGCGAATTTCATGACCCATTTGTAAATGTACCAGAGGTTGATAATTATGTGATGAAGGGTGTTGTACCAGGTACACCAATACCCGGTGAAGAGGTAGGTATACAAGGAGATATATCACTGAAAGCTTCTCCTCTGTCTTTGATGGAGGTCGCAGTGGCCTAATGGATAAAATGTCAGGCTCATACTGCTGTGAGTTTGAGTCCTGATCAGACCACATGTGTGAAAGTGAATTATCCTTGCTGTTGGCCTTTACTGGTTCACCCGGTGTCAGTATAATGTGACTGATTGAGTGGTATGCTTGCCTGTAGCATACTGACTGGGTGAGGTAGCACATTAAAAGTCTCCCTGAGTGTGCTTGTACAAGACAGACCATACACAAGACACACACTTGACATGCATACACAAACATTAATCCATAGAGATTAATAAAACGGTTCTCATCGGGAATAGCTGAAAAAAAATTGCTAATGCAACGTTAAGCAACATTTAACCAACTGACCAACCCTCTGTCTTTCTAAATGGTTCTATCATTTGCTGCTAATTGTTGATACTTGTTAGTCGTGATGTAATTGAAATATGAATGGCATACATGTACCCAATATTTGCTATGTGCATGCATGTATATATCCATGCCATAACAGAGTGTTTGAGGGTTTAGCTTTGTCTATCTTTGTACATAGGCCATAACTTCAAGGTTTTGCCCACTACACAAAAATATTCTACTGTACTTTACCTATATCCTGGTGTTTAATATTTAAGCAACACATTGTACAAGTGGGTTATAGTTTGTTGGTGTCTGTTGTTGGCATATTGAATATGATACATGTACATTTAACATAAGATGATATTTGTAATGCAACTACTAAATAATTTGATAAATTGCAAAGATAAATCTTAATGCTTTTTCAAGTAAATAATTATGTAAATAATAAATATTGTTCATGTTTGTTGTATCTGCTTCATGGTGTATTTTCAGAATTGGGTTGTAGGAAAGTATGGCCGAGTATTGCCAATAGTCCATGTGAAAAAGAAAGGCAAAAAAAGTATATCCTTTTACTGTTGACTGGTAGTCAAATTTACAAGACAATGCCTGTTCATAAACAATTCTCTTAATTTTATTGTCGATTGTGAAGAAGTACTCTAAATTAGAAGCTGTATTGAAGGGTATGCGGGAGGTCATGGTTGCGATCCCCTACCTGGACCAACCCAAGACTTTAAAAGTGGGTAGTAATAATGCCAAGCATTCAACATTACGAAATGAGTCATGGTTCTTTTGGATGGGAACTTAAAATAAATGAGGTCTCATGTCATGGTAGGCTTGGCATGATAAAAACCCTGCTTTGTAATGCCATCAGGGCAGTGCACAATCAAAATTTCTGCACCTTCGCCTATAGATGGTGATGTCTCAATATAAGGGAAATATTCTTGACTGGGACGTTAAACACCATTACTCAACTCGACTCTAGTGGTTGTGGATAAGACATGTATGTACTTCAAGTTGAAAAGCAAATTTGTAAAGTCTTAATATAAATTTGACATTTTTGTGGTTTGTATTTTCCTTAATATTGTTTACTTAATGAAAGTAGATCCTTCCAAATTCTGTCACAATGTAAAGAGAATGAAAGAAGATGCTTTACTGACTGATGATAAAGACGTAAACAGTTTGACGTGGGAAATGGAGGAGAAAGACACAGAAATTTCTCGTAAAAGGAAGGGTGAATTTCCAGAATGGCAAAGTAAACCAAAACCCAAGATAAAACGGGATCTTAAAGAAATAAAGTCTCCTAAACAACAGGAGGAAAATGACCCAGAATCAGACTTTGAAGTTGTGTCTGTCAGTAGTGAAGTTAGAAATGGTTTTAGCAAGGAGAGCTTTAACAAGGGAGATAATAGTGATTCTGATTCGGACTCAGATTATACATCTCTTAAAAATCCTGTGAATAAGCCTAAACAAAACTTAAACATTAACAAGAAATCTTCTTCAGGCAGCATAAATTCTGTGTCAATATTGTCTTCAAAGGACAATAACTCTTTTAACAAAAGTGGAAATTCAAATTTAAGTGAAAATGCAAGTGAAAAAGTGACCCCAAAACCAAAATTACAAGCATTTAAAGGTTTAAAGTCTCTTTATACTGAGAATGATACTTCTCCAGTGACATGTAGTGTTCAAAATCTGGAAAATTCTGTTTCATTATCCAAAGGTCAAAGTCCTAAAACCGAGTCATTTAAATGTAATAAAAGTGATAATCTGCAATGGACAAAACCAAAACTTCAAGAGTTTAAAGGTACAAAATCATTATATGAAAGTTTGAATATTGATTCAAACATATCTGACAAAAAGGAAAGTCATGTATCAACCAGTTCCCCAGTGACAGTTAAAACATTGGGTAAAAGCGATCCTAAGAAATTGTCAAGTGGACTTTCAGACAGTAATGTTAATGTTGATAGTAAAAAGGTTATGTCAAAACCTCTAAATAAGGCTGTAAAAGGCAAAACTGTAAAAGACAGAGAGTTTACTAATACCTCAGAATCTAAAAATATCTCATTGGACCGTGACTCTAATAGTGATTCCGCATCATCAGCAGACACGGATGAATTAATATCTAGGTCAAAAGGGAAAGGAAATATAAGTCAAGCAACCAAAAATAAATCTGATGTGTCGTTTATTTCAAATTCTGCAGCATTTAATGAATTTTCAAGTGGTTTGGTTGGAGGTCAGTTAAAGATCAGTGCTAGTTCTACCTCTTCATCAAGTGATGATGAAGTTGATGACAGTGACTATGAAGAAATGTCAAAAAGGTTTGAAAATAATAAATCATTACAGTTGAAAGCAGTGCAGAATTCGTCTGTAAATGAAAAAGCTGAAAAAGATAGAACCAAACCGCAAAATATGTCTGTTGCTAGTGTTCATGGGTATGATTCATTTGAACATGGAATTGATGATGACGATGATGACGATGATGATGATGATGATGATGATGATGATGATGATGGTGATTCCTCAAATTCGGAAAAATCTAGTGATAGTGGTCATATTATTAACGCCAATGGAAAGAAAGATGTAAAGGTCATGTCAAGTTCAGCCAATGGAAAGAAAGATGTAAAGGTCATGTCAAGTTCAGCCAATGAAAAGAAAGATGTAGAGGTCACATCAAGTTCATCATCTAGTGATGATAGCGAGGAGGAGGATAAATCTAGGTCACTGAATAAAAACAACTTAAATCAGGATGTTAAGAAACCTTTGCAAAGTAATAAAAAAGTCCAAAATGTGAAAGAGAGTTTGAAAATACCAAATGTTAAAGACCACAATGAGACAAAAGAATCACAAATAAAAAACAAAAATGTGAAAGAAACTCTGAAAGATCACAACACCAAAGTGGCAAGTACAAAGGACCGTAACACAAAAGAATTGCAAATAAAAGAGGCATTAAAAGAAAAAACAAAAGAAACAAATACAGACAGTGCAAGTAAAAAATCCCAGCAGGTAGATAAAAATCCTTCACTTACGACAGCAAAGTTAAATACAGCCAAGAATGAGAAAAAAGAACATACAGGACCAGATGCCAACAAAAAGAGATTAGAAAGTCTCAAACAAAGGAAAATGGAAAACCAGTCTCAGAAAACAGCAATAAAAGAAGCACTAGCCAATGTGGTAAGTCAGATGTCTTATGTCAGGTTTAAGCATTAATGGGGTGGGGTGAGGGGCTCATAATGGAGCAGTTTAAAACACAAACTTATGAATCACTGAACTTCTTGATGTCTAGGTTGTAATACCACTTCATCCTTGGTTCCTAGTACAAGAAATTTTGTTGGTTCTTTTGCCGAGAGTCAGATTTTCACTCCAATCCCTTGAATATTGACAGATAAATGAGTGAAAAAAAACAATCATTCCAATTCACTCCTACCAGCAGCAGGATACAGATATTACCTTTCTAGTGGAGACACTGTGTTTTCTGTATTGACATTTGCACAACATTAAACAATCTGTTCTAACAGTTTTACCATAGCTCTTGCCATCATGGTTGGAATGATGCGATGTGACATTTTAAAATGGTCTTTTTTTTGCTAGTTTATTCTACTAAAAACTTGTCTTTGCCCTTGCTAACAAGTTTATTATATATTACTTATAGTGATCAAATTTTGGAAATGTAATCATTGCAAAATCTCTTGTTAAAATGTTTCCAAAAACTTATAATTTCCTTTATGTATGTTGTTAATGGGATTAATAGCTAAAACTGTGAAAATTCCACAACATTCAACAACCATTTTTAGCTCACCTGGCCTAAAGGCCATGTGAGCTTTTGCCATCACTCGGCGTCCGTCGTCCGTCAGTCTGTCAGTCAGTCAGTCAGTCAGTCCGTCCGTCTGTAAACTTTTCATATTTTAACTATCTCCTCTGAAACCCCTGAACCAATTTTAACCAAACTTTACAGGAATGATGTATAGAAGGTCCTTTACTAAGATTGCCGAAATTATTTTGATCCGCCAAAAAACATGGCTGCCAGCGCAGAAGATAGTTTAACATGGGACCCTATGGGAAAAATGCATTTTTGACTATTTCCTCAGAAGTAACTAGAGCAAATTTAACCAAATTTTACAGGAATGGTGTAAGGAAGGTCCTTTACTTAGATTACCAAAATTTTTCTGATCCGTCAAAAAACATGGCCGCCAGCACAAAAGATAGTTTAACATAAGACCCTATGGGAAAAGCATATATTTGCTATCTTCTTTGTAACCGCTGAGCCAATTTTAACCAAACTTTACACGAATAATGTATGTAAGGTCATTTACTAAGATTGCCAAAATTTTTCTGATCCGCCAAAAAAAATGGCCGCCAGGGCCAAACAAAGTTTAACATTGGGCCCTATGGGAAAACGTACATTTTGGCTATCTCCTCTGAAACGACTAAAGCCAATTCAATTAAACTTTACAGGAACGATGTATGGAAGGTCTTTTGCAAAGATTGCTGAAATTTTTCTGATCCGCCTAAAAACATGGCTGCCAGCGGGGAACATAATTTAACATTGGACCCTATGGGAAAAACACATTTTGGCTATCTCCTCTGAAACTACTGAAGCAAACTTAACCAAACTTTACAGGAATGATGTATAGAAGGTTCTTTACTTAGATTGCCGAAATTTTTTTGGTCAGCCAAAAAACATGGCTGCCAGCGCAGAAGATAGTTTAACATAGGACCCTATGGGAAAAATGCATTTTTGACTATTTTCTCAGAAGTGACTGGAGCAAATTTAACCAAACTTTACAGGAATGGTGTAAGGAAGGTCCTTTACTTAGATTGCCAAAATTTTTCTGATCCGTCAAAAAACATGGCCGCCAGCACAGAAGATAGTTTAACATAAGACCCTATGGGAAAAGCATATATTTGCTATCTTCTTTGTAACCACTGAGCCAATTTTAACCAAACTTTACACGAATAATGTATGTAAGGTCATTTACTAAGATTGCCCAAATTTTTCTGATCCGCCAAAAAAAATGGCCGCCAGGGCCAAACAAAGTTTAACATTGGGCCCTATGGGAAAACGCACATTTTGGCTATCTCCTCTGAAAAGACTAAAGCCAATTCAATTAAACTTTACAGGAATGATGTATGGAAGGTCTTTTGCAAAGATTGCCGAAATTTTTCTGATCCGCCTAAAAACATGGCTGCCAGCAGGGAACATAGTTTAACATTGGACCCTATGGGAAAAACACATTTTGACAATGTCCTCAGAAATGACTGAAGCAAATTGAACCAAACTTTACAGGAATAAAGTATAGAAGGTCCTTTACATAGATTGCCAAAATTTTTCTGATCTGCCATAAAAACATGGCTGCTAGCGGAGAACATTGTTTTACATTGGACCCTATGGGAAAAGCATATATATACAAATTTGCTTTAAAAGCAGGTGAGCGATACAGGCTCAGCCACACTGAGCCTCTGGTATTGTAATGTCATTTGTAGCAATTGAATTTGTTTTGTCTGTCCATTTTAGGATAAAGGGAACGCATTAAACAAGAAAATAGTGTTTGACTCTGATAGCGAGAATGAAGTACCTCTAACTGTTAACACTCCAAGTAGTACCAGGAAAACACAGAAATCATCTTCTTCGTCATCATCATCCTCATCATCCAGTGATGATGACAGCAGCAGTAGTGATGAAGACAATGATAGTAGTGGCAGTGAGGAAAATAACAAAAGTATGGATAAGAAAGAGGTAAGTATATCAGGAAACTGCTACGTCAATACTTGTATTTACTTCCATCAGTATTAGCCAATCTGTTCAAATAACAGAAGATTTGTCATAACCCCCACACCCAGTGTTAGCATAAGGTTCAGTATTCAATTTTAAACTTTTTCACCTCTTATATTTTGATAGAGGGATGCTTCTTTCCACCTAGAATTGAATCTTATTCTGACAGGCCCTGTCTTGAAAAAGTTTGTCAATCCACTTGTCAAAAGTCAATGGTTTTTCTCTGGGAACTCTGGTTTCTTTCATCATCCCTGAACTTACCATCTCAATATAAATGAAAGGATTTTGACTAGGACATAGAACACCATTATATCACTCCATATTTTAAATAGTTCCAATGATGTTGATGAACAATAACTTATACCACATTCTGCTTTTAAATAACTTTTACATTGTTTTAAGACATAAGCTGTTTCTCCTCTATTTTACAGATTTAACCAAAGGATTCTTTATCATGATTTCCACAGAAATTAAAAGGTCTTGAAATACTGTATATTGCTCTATTTTCACGGTCTCAAATTTTTGCAGTTTAACGGTGACTAGTGCATTCGTGGTGTCATATTTTCGCGGTCTTTTCTGATTAAAGTAAAATGCCTGAGTCAAGACATCCTATGAAGGATCCTACTCAATAAAAGGAAGAAGAAAAAGAAGACTATCAAGATTAATGGGCTGGTAATACCAATGTATTTTCGCGGTTGTTTCATTTTTGCAGGAATACACTAAACCGCGAATATAAAGAGAAAATGAAACCACGGCAAAATATAAGCATTATACAGTATGCCAGATGATTTGAAAATACATGTACACAGGATATGTATTTGAAAATCCCTTTGAATGTCTTCAAATTTGACATTCTGTTTAGTATACATGTATGTATGAGTGTTTTGTTGAATAAATTTAGAAATTTGTAGAAATCACACATTTAGTTTTACTATTTTACAGAAAGCCAAGACTGCTAAGAAACCAGCCCTGTTTGAAGAGTCATCGTCTGATAGTGATGATAGTTCCTCATCATCAAGACATGATGATATGTTCCGTATCAGACCACAGTTTGAAGGAAAGAGTGGAAGCAAGGTATAGAATAAACAAATTGTTTTACAGATTGTTTGTATTGTAAAGGATTCTTGACAGAGAGTAATTATCTCAGGCATTACAAAGTTTGTACGGTATTTACAAAACTTTTTAAACTGTTTGAATACAAATTTATGTAATTTTCTATGCCAACTTTCAGAAACAATATAAAAAACTTGCTTATTCTATCAGCTATAAAGTAAAACCTCCTATGACTGCCTCTCAATAACTTTGCCACCACACTATTTTGAAGTAAAATAAATCCATTTCTTCTATGTTTGCCTATATAAGCCTTCCTCGACTTATTTTCAAAACCCTTTATAATGCTTAAAACTGACTGAACAAATGATGGCAATGATTCAAGGTTTTACTGTATAACCCCAAGTGTGTGTGGTGATGCTGGTTGCACTCTATCTCTTTAACAGTGTATCTTCATAATTAGATAGTGTACTTTGGCCAATATATGAGTTCAGCTACTTCATACTTGTGTTTGCTTTTGATTCAGAATTTTATATTTTTTCTTTTTCTTTACCAAAATAAGGTGAACTGCATCATAGCATGATTGACCACTCAAGCATACCTGCCAACCTATTTGAAAGTTTGGAGGAACACGGCGCTGTATCGAGACACCGAAGGTGTCGAGGGGGAGAGTGTGGGAGGGGTGTCCCCTCCCGCTGGTAGGGTCTGTTTATCTGCCTCCCCCAGAAAATTTTTTAAATTTTGATGTAAAATGGTGCATTCTGGTGACTTTAAATTGTAAAATTCAATGCTATATTTTTTATGAAATAATCAAATTTAATTCTTTTAAATCAACAATGAACCAAATACCAAATTGATATGAACATAACATAAAATTGTGTAACATTAAAATGCATTTATGTACAAAATCTGAGCAAATTAAAATGACTAGAAGAAAATTTAATTAACTCAATTTGATAAAACATGACTAGAATCAAAGTCAATTAACTCAATTTGATAGAACATGTTAAATGCTACTTGGCACATATAAATTGTATGAGCTAAAAATGCTAATACTTGGCACATACTTGTATCTAATGATACTTGGCACACATCTAACAAAAGTTTCGCAAAACTCTAGCAAAAATACAGGAGATTACTTTTTAAAACAAATTAAATGTCCTCAAAGCTACTTGGTAGACTCAAGTTTTAAAGCAAGGTTACTCGGAATTAGAGTCTCAAAATCGGAAAGTTCCGCGAAAATCGGAATGGTTGGCAGGTATGCTCAAGAATTAAAGCCCATTTGTTACTAAAACAATTTGTTTTGATAGAATAACACAATAAACTCATTTTTATGTCAGTATATGCAATATATATTTATATAACTGATTTGTGAATACTTTTGAAGTTGATGGCACTGCAGTCAAGATTTAGTAATGATGACAGATTTAAACTGGATGAAAGATTTGCAGAAAGTAGTGAGGATGATGATAACAACAATGATGATGATAAGACTGAAAGGGGTAGGTATATTATGTTTACCTTCCATGTATTGTCATCGCTTCTTTAAACACACCACTGCGGTAGATTAGTTGGTAGAGTGTTCACTCCGTAAGTGGAAGGTCGTGGGTTAGATCCCCGGCCGGGTCTAACCCAAGACTTGAAAGTGGGTTGTGACTGTTCTTTCGCCAAGCACTTTTTTTTCAGATGGGAACTTAAGTAAATGAGGTCCTGTGTCATGGTGGGCTTGGCACGCTAAAGAACCCTGCTGTATGATGCCATCAGCGCAGTGCACCGGCAAAATTTCTGCACCTTCCTCTATAGCTGACGACATCTTGATATAAGTGAAATATTCTTGACTGGGACATTAAACACCATTACTACTACTACTCTCCTTTAAACATTATGCTTCAGCTTATGATCAATTTAAGAAAGCAAATGAACAGTTCAAATGTTAAGTTCAAATCTATGGTCTTACATCGCTGCAATATGAATTAAAAATGCATGAAACAAAAAATGTGAATTAATCAGATCAAAAAAGCTTAACAAACTATAGACATCAGTGACTGAATGGTCTTAAAATGCTTGCTGATAAGTGAATAAACCACAGTATCTCTCACCGCTAAGGTTAAAATTCTACTTAGGCAGATCTTAATGTAAGAAAGTTTTCGATTAGCTTGCCGAAGGCTGGTGGTTTTTTCTGGTCACTCTGGTTTCTTCTACCATCTCAGAACTGAACATCTTAATAAAAGTGAAAAAAGCTTGATTGGGACATAAAACACTATTACTGCACTCCTCTTTAGTCACAGCTGAAAAATGTTGATTAGATTTGTCACTGTTAGTTGAAAAATGCTGGTTAGATTTGTCACAATTGGCTGAAACATTGCTGAATGAGAAGTAAAACAACGTGTGAACAAGCAATGTCTGGATAGTTTAGTTTCAATGATGGTCTTACCTGATAAGTAAATTCTCAGACTTACAAATCTAGCAGTATCCTAAGTGGTTTTTTCTCTCATTAATTTTAGGTGATGAGGATATTGAGATGATTGAAGACACAGAGAGATCGCGCACAATGAAAATATTACAGGAAGTTGTAGGAGATAAAGTCATCCTTAATTCTGACAAGCGGGACAGGAAAAAACAAATGTTTAAGTAAGTCTGTCAAGAAAATCAATGCTTTATTTGAAATGAAACATTGACCATCCATTAATTGAGCATTGGACTTCAACATTTTATTGGAAAACAAATCAACACAAACATACTGGTATATGTTCAAATCAATATTCTAAAAAGCAAAGTAAAAATGAGACAGTGGCAAATTGAGTTTAGCCTCACCAGGTTAATTTGACCAGGTGTTCTAGAATGGTAAGTACATCCTGAGGGGCTAGCTATACCGGCCACATGTGAAACCAAAATTGATTATGGAAGGGACGTCAAATATATCCAGGGTAATTTTAGATATTATGCTGTGGTGTTTCTTATAAAAAAAAGATGGACATTAAATATTTATTGATTTGTTGTTCATTTCAGAGACATATCAGCACTTCAGTTTGACCCGAGTAAGGAAGGTCACAGTCAGTTTGAAGTAAAGCAGGAAATAAAAACGAAACCAGATAAAAATAAAGACAGGTAATTTCTGTGAAATGTTAAAACAACACAACACACCACTCTCTCTCTCTCTCTCTCTCTCAGCTCTTCTCATTGGTTTTCAATTTTGAAAGACAAGTGAAATACTAAAAGACATTTTAGTTAAATATTATTGTTTAAGATTTAGGTACATATAAATTTTTCTCCCACTAAGCAGTATATATTCAATAATTCAGGTGAAAAATATACACATAGCATACATTTGCACCAAGTACTGTGAGTAAAAACACCATTTTGGGGGATGTTCAGTCTGCATTTTTTCACTATAGATTTCTAAAAGTAAAGGCAAACTAGCCTTAAAGACCACCTCTATATAAGGGCCACCTGCTTTTATAGGCCTGTAAAATTTTATCTCAATGGCTCTTTTACTCAGTTTAATTGAACCTCTATATAAGGACCACCTGCCCATAAAGTCACTTTTATAAGTTCCATAGGGTGATCTTTATAGACAGGTTTGACTGTACATGTATTTCAACTAATTTTTATATAGAAAGAAGAAGAAAGATGTTATTGCTGAGCAGGATGAACCAGTTGAGGAAACTCCTATAGTGGGTAAAGAGAAGTTTTATGAGGTAACTGATTCA
This sequence comes from Anadara kagoshimensis, assembly GCA_021292105.1. Classification (NCBI taxonomy): domain Eukaryota; kingdom Metazoa; phylum Mollusca; class Bivalvia; order Arcoida; family Arcidae; genus Anadara; species Anadara kagoshimensis. The sequence continues at coordinate 5,984,100 of CM037862.1, forward strand.
TTGAGACAAGCCTTTGTACAGAAGGAGACAGAAAATGCTGATAAAGGGACATCATTCTCTCTACTGGCTGCATTTGGAAGGACAAAAGACCCTGATGATGACAAAATGGATGAGCATAGATATGATGATGATAGAGGTATGATGACGTTCACAATTTTAAAACAAACCATAAAATGTCTGTAGATTTAGAAATGCATTATTATTTTTGTTTAAATTTGCCATGCTTATCTTTAAAAAATTTCTGGATACTGGAAACTTTATTGCAAGTACAGTGCCCTCAAAAATTTTAAATTACAAATAATTGTAAACCATTTCAGTACAAAAAACTAAAATATGGTTTGTTTTACTTTAGTTGGTTTTCCTTATGTTTCTTAAAAAGGAAAACACAGGTTTATTAATTAATTAATTTACATTTATATATTTATTTATTTGTTTATATTTTATTTATTTATTTATTTATTTATTTACATGTATTTATTTATTTATTTATTTATTATTATTATTTATTTTTTTTTACATGTATTTTTTTAATTATTTATTTTATTTTATTTATTTAATCAGACACTGAAATGAAAACAATAGTTAGCGGCAACAAAAACATATTTCCTTGGCAAGAAACAAGATTTAAATATGACAGTAGTGACACAGAAGAAGAAGGTAGTGATATGGATACAGACGAGGAGTCGAAACACAAGAGGTAAATCATTCAGGTGTGACTTTCTGAGGTATATCATTTAAGTGTGAAATAATTCAGGTGTGACTGAAGCCAATCATTCATTTAATGAATTTGCAAATATCCTTGCATTAGGCCCTAACTGCTGAAAACTTATATGGTCCCTGTAATTAGTGAATTGTCCATTGCATGAGATATGACATAACCTCGGGTGAGCGTTAAGACCCTTGTTCAACATTGCAGACAGATTCTTTTCAAACATTGCTGGCTTCTTCCTTATCACCTGCAAATGGTCCCATGTTTTTCTGTTTTGCTCTCATTATTTATTAGAGAGCTATGCCTTTCTGTCGACTTTGAATTTTTCAACATTGGTAACATATCTGTACATCAATCTCCTCTCACATTAATGCATTGAGATACAGATGACCCCTGACTTTTGTGCATTGCTGTGATTATTTTTAGGGAGTTTTGTTCTCTTTAAATTAAAATTTTAACATTGATTTGGTTGTCTCTATAAAGTGACAAAGACCTCGGATAGAATATATATAGCAGTAAAATCAAATAGATTGAATATCAGCTTATTTTGTTGAATACTTTCTACGTATGAGAATAGTGTATTTTCTTTGTCAAACCTGCACCTCACATATGGTCATAACCTGCTTGTGTATCTTACCTCTTTTATTTTCAGATCTGTAGATGATGATAAAGTTAAACCAGTTGTATTTAGTACAAAAAAACAACAATCATTCTTCTTTACAGAGGATGATGATAGAATTAAAGGTACTATAACTGTAAATTATCAAACCTCAGATAAGGTGCAATTGTTCTGTGTTGTTGAGGGAGATATACTGTAAACGTATTTATTTTTCGCTTTGTACAAATTTTTGCTTGTTTCATGGTCGTATGTTTTGCACCTAAATTAATCCAGAGCGATAATTATACTATGCTTTTTGTGCTATAATGCATATTAAAAAATAACACGAAAGTTTAACTACTATACTGTGAAAAATAAATACACACAAATTTAAGTATGTTTACAGTATTTAAACTTAGCTATGGTTACCTTTAACTTAGGGGCCTCAACTTGTTGGACTAAAGCATAGTTTTATAGATCACAGTGCCCTTTACTACTGTAGATCAAATCCCACTCAAGGCAGATCCTAGTGTGAGAAAGTTTGCTATTTCAATTGCAGTTGGTCAGTAGTTTTCTTCAGACTCTACTACTGTTTTCCCCACCAACCCTAACTGACCTTTTTGATATAAGGTGAAAGAATCTTGATTTGAGTGTAAACTCCATTATTCCACTCTGTTCCACTCAGTTCACTTCAGTAACATGTTCTGGTTTTTATCAGATACAAAACTTTAATAATTCATATATTTTTCTTCATTGTCCTATAGAATCTGATAAATCCAACTTCATAAAGTTGTCCTTCATTTCTCCTGTACTTCAACAGATGTTGAGGCTTAACTAAACAAATAAAATGGATTAATGTTTGAATAATGTACTATCATTTTAATGATTAGACTGGAAACACGAGACTTAATTTTTCAACATACAGTCAAATCTGTCTATAAAGGCCATCCAAGGGAACCAGTAAAAGTGGCCTTTATGGACAGATGGCCTTTATATACAGGTTAAAATAATATGAATAAAGAACAAACGGGATACAATTCTAGTGGCCTTTGTAAGCAGGTGGCCCTTATATAGAGGTGGACTTTAAGGCATCTTGGACTGTTATTATGCTTCAGCCATTTCATCCAAATACGATAAATATTTATCAGTGATTTTGTTACATTTTTTGAAAACTACCTTCTGCCTTTATGATTGGAAAAATTGAAGTTCCAAGATCTAACAAACTGCATTATGATATACTAGCAATACCTATTATATTGATTACAAAGACATTATGTTGTGGTGCTATCTCATATTTTGTGGGTAAAGACAGCAAGATTGAATTTTCTTGTATAACAATGTTGTTTTGAGGAATTTTAGTGGACAAATTGGGAATTTTTTGTCATTATTCCCTAGGGGAAACTATCTTTATTCGGTGGTAATCTTAAGCAAACAAAATCACTGGTTATTAACCTAAAAAATCACTTAATTACAGAAGGCATAGCATTCTTTTGGAGAAAAGAAGACATTGAAGTTATCAGAGAGCAGTGGTTAGAAAAGAGACCATACCTTATTGAGGTAAGCAAAATGATTCACTTATATCCAGGTGTCACCAGCTATAAGTGAATTAGCAGAAATGTTTACCTATGCAGTGCTTTCATGGTAATGTGCAGGGAGGGGTCTTTAATGTGCCACACCTGCTGTAACACACGACATCTGTTTTAAGGTCTCTTTCAAAGAACTCCATGACTTTCATTTGTAAATGCCAAATGCTTAGTAAAAGAACAGCAAGTACCTATTTTCAGGTATTGGTCAGACTTGGCAGGGGTTTAAACACACGACCTCCCACAAACTGAGCAAGCACTCTAGCAAGGGCTACTGTAATGGTATAAGAATACATGTAGTAGGAGATATGAAATGATAGGAGGGCTCACACTGTCAGAATTTGCGACACTTTTTATAAATTGCAACAAAAAAGAAATCACCTTGAAATAGAAAAAAAGTCATAGAAGGCTTAAAATTTGTTTGAAATTTGTGATAAAAAATGTTGAGCCAGTGTGGGCCCTTAAACCTTGTGTACAACTTTTCAGGATTAATCGGCTTAGCTTTGAGATTTGCTAAAAGTAAGGAGTACAGTATCTTATCAAACTTTGTTAACATGACTCAGGAGTACTTTACTTGAAATTTACATGTAATTTAAATACTTGTATAATGCACAGGTATCTGTTGCCATTGTGAAGAAGGAACTTGTAACTAGTTCTTCATTGTTCTGTTTGAATTTATGTTATTTACAGGCTTATCGTAACAAACACAAAAGACTTTCCAGGAAACACAGAATAAATAACAGATTCAAAACACAACAAAGGAAGAAGTAAAAGTGACATGAAGTGATAAAATAATGTTCAGGAGAGTATATCTGTAATATGTGAAAGATATTGTAGTAGTGATAGAAACGGACAGGTTATCGAGTAAGGTTGAAGAGAGAATATCAGTAACATCAAGGTCAAGGTCATAGGACCATACAAATTTCAAAAATTGCACTTTTTCATCCTTTTTAGCTCCTGAACTTTTGTATAATGAGAGGTATTTAAGTAATATTAAACAGGTATATACTGTATTGAAAGAGGATGTGTAACATACCAAATTGGAGTTATCAAGGTCAAGGTCATATGATCATACAAACTGGAAATTAAACAGTGCTAAAGTTTTTTGGATTTTGTATTTGATTTTATGATATATTTTTTTCTCATTGATGATTATCGGACAGTGCTTTTAAATGTTTATCAAATTACAGAAACAAAGTATGAAGTTATAAGTTGCAGAGGTTGAGGTTACAGTAGAATTTTGACCACTCGAAGGTCAATGCCTCGATTACCCCGGATAACTCAAAGTCATCTGCCGGTCCCCACCAAACTCCCAGCAAGTCCTATGTAAATAAACCTTGATGGCTTGAACTAAGATAGCTCAAATACCCTGCTTGCTCGAACAATAAATATTTCTCATAGGCGTAAAAAATGTAGAAAATTCAACTACTTTTGCTCAAATACAAATTTTGTCAGAATGACATGTTAACAAAACACAAGCTGAAGAAATGATACAGATTTCACTGAAAGTAATAGAGCAAAACAAAACTTCTAGTCTGGAACGTTGAGTGTTACTCATTAATAGTAATAAGAGACTAGGTCAGTAATCTCTTAATCCAATAATGACCCATGGGTGCTTGATTGGTAAAACACTTGAGTTGTCCACGCTGGATGATTGATTGATGGGTCAAGTGGAATTTAGGATTCTGTAATTTACATTTCATTGGAATGCGCATGGCAATATGTATTGCCTGGATTTCCATTGGGTAATAATGTGTTATGTAATTTAATGATAATAAAGTAAGTTTATTTTATATCATCCTCTGTTGTTATTTACTTTTACTTTCCACCAAATTGACCAAAATTATTAAATTCAAAATGTTCAAGATAGCTTTGAAATTATTTTTTATTCACAAAACCATTTAGATATATAAAAAAAGAAAATTTGTCAAACCTTTTTGAAGGATCTGTCGTTGTTACATACATTTTTACATATAATACATTACTTTAACAAGAATTTAAAACACAAAGATTTAAACAGAAATTCCTTGATATTAGCGTTGGTTTTAAAACATGGTTATAATTTTTAAAAATACCAGTTTATGTTCAAATCACAATTCAAAAATCAAAGTAAAAACTGATAAATAAAGTTAAAAACATGGCCTTACACCAAAAAGTTAGGCCAGGTACAGTCTGGACGAGTAAGCACCTATTCTCCCAGGTATAAAGAAGTAAAGACTATTTTTCACTTATTAATGCATTCAGTGGATTTCCTCATTGATAAAGTGAATATGACCTGTTTTATTTTGTTAACTAACTTTATATCAAGTCCATGGTGTACTTCTGTATCTTTGTTTCTATGTCCTCGAAATATTATCTTGTTGGGATAAGCTGAACAAGATGTTAAGAGTCACATAAAATATCTTCTCAGCGAAATAGCATGGGTCTAACGCAGTTCATCTTGGACAACTTATGTATTTAAATTATATGAAAAAAATAAGTCATATTCTATTTTTAATTGTCTCTTTGATTTTGTCCCAGAACACGACATTCCCCTCCGGATCGTTGGGATATTCGATGTAAGATTTGGTTTCTATTATTTCTAGTAAAGTCATGGGAAGCTCACATGCTGGTACATTTTCGTAAAAAATAATAAACATCACATTTCTACCCTGCCTATTGTAAATGCTTTCCATTCTAGCCATGTTGAATTCATACATACACCATTCTGAATTCAGAAAACTTCTGGATAGAAGGATAATTGTTTTTCTGCTACTGTTTATAGCTTTGGTGATGTTTGCGGCAATTGAAATCCCGGGGGTGAAATCCCTGTCATGGATACACAGGGAACACCTATCTTCACACAGTTCTAAATTTTGTCTTAAATCCCCGTGGACAAACTTTCTGTCTTCATCTGCATATGAAATGAAAGCGTCAAATTCGTATTCATCATCTTCGTCATCTCTCGGTACCTTTATGTATCCACCGTATCGATTCTTGGCAATGTAATACATGTATCGTATCTTCCACCTGTATCGATACACGATACCAAATACAATAATAAATATCGATACAAACACGCTCGTTGTCACAGCAATAATCAGACCAACTTTGGAAGAGCATTGTAATTCCAATTCCGGAACAAATGTTCCTAAATGCGTAAAACTTACCTCAGTGCCATTATCTAGTCGACATTTGTAATGATTTGATTTTACCAGTTTAATGGTCTGGGTTTCCAGTGTCCACTTCAAGAAGGGTAAAGTTTCACATTTACATAAAATATTATTTCCTGAGAGGTCAAGGGAAACAGTCCTGTTCCTGGAAATATTGTCCAAGTCTCTCATGACCTTATTTGGTAGTTGAATTAAATTATTATGAGATATATCTATAAACTCCAACTGTAGCATGTGTGATATATCAAAAGTCCAGTCCCGCATTATATTCCCACCAAGAATAAGCTTAGTCAGATTAAACAAGGAATGAAAAAACTCGCCGGACAAGTTTTGAATTCGGTTCTGCGCAAGATCCAACTCGCGTAAATTTTCAAGGGCTTGAAAAATTTCCCCATGTTCATCTTTTTCTAACCTGTCGCCAAGATAGTTATTACTTATGTATAGTTTTTCAAGACTCCCGGCATATTTAAAGAATTCGGTTGATATCTCGGAACAATATGTATTAGAAAGATCTAGTACTTTTAGTTTGTTCAAGTGCACTACGGGTCCCGACCATTCATATAAAATATTTCCGGAAAAATTCAGAAATTTTATCTCATTATTAGGGTTAAAAGACAACCTTGGTATTTTATACCGAATCAAACTTGAATTAAAATGAATAACTTCTAATTTTGGCGGCAAATTCAGCATCAAATCTAGATCTGATTTTAAGTTAGGGTAAGGACGGACCTGGCTGATATCTTGTCGTCTTTCCGAATTGGAATAGTCCAGATCTTCACATGGACTCCTGACGTACAAATCACATGTTCCTTTACTTGTATCTTGAAATGCCTCGTAGCTGTTGTGTGAATAAAACTGAAAACTAGCATTTAATATTTTTAGGTTTTCCATGTAGAGGCTGTTGAAGATATAGTATCCCATTGTCAGCTTGTTGTCTCCAAATGAAATTATGGAAAGGTTTATTGGTGTGTACAGTGCAGCGTCTAACTCGATCATTTCCAATCTGTTTTTGTCCAAATATAGCTCTTCTATCGTGGTATTTCGCAAATAAAACATGTCCTTTTTAAATATCTGTGTACCGATACCAAATGTTCGATGTAGCTGTATTGCCCGAAGTATCTTGACCTTTGTGAACTGTAAGTCAAAGGTCACATTTTTAAAAACGGAAAACGTTAAGTCTTTGTTATAGGAAATGTCCAATTCATGAAGATAAGTAAGGTGTCTGAAAGTTCCATTTTCAATTCGGATAATTTTGCAAACCGATATATCCAACACACGCAGATACTTAAAATGTTTAAACAACTCAGACGTCACAATATTCAGATGACATCGTCCATTGCTGCCGGACAGATCCAGTCTACTTAGGTTTTTCAAATTTGCGAACTCAGATCGAAATCTGGCGTTTTCCAAACCGTCTAAATGTAAGCTTTCCAATGAAGTTAAATCTTGGAAAACCATGCGTGGGTAATACTCTCCAGTTGTATTTCTTTCAACGTTGTCTTTCAAATTTAGGGATTTTAGGGACACCAATCTCTTAAAAACTCCTGGTGGATAAGTTTTGATATTATAACTAAGATCATTTGATTGCAGATTGAGTGTCTGTAAAAGAGGAAAATTTCTGAATGAATCTCTTTGAAGGAGAGCGATTTTATTTTTTGACATATCTAGATGAACCAGATTTGGCGGGAATTCTGTACTTCCTGGAAATGTCTTAAGCTTGTTGTTGCTGAGTTAATTTCTGTAGTGTTGGCAGGAAATTTAGGCACACATTTTAACTTCCTATTGGAACAATCCACAGAAATGGACAAGTTCTTTTTGGTTTTGCACTTGCATAATCCACAAGCAGGAATTTTTTTACATCCATTGTTTACCGATGTGTCTGTATCTGCTATGTTTAAATATATCAGGCAAAATAGAAGCAACAGCTTAGATACATGGACTCCAAACATGACTGAAAAATAAACAATTGTTAAACAGCATAATTTATATATATATCAGTCATGTTTTAGAAAACATTTTAACTTATTTTTAAGTTTTTAATATATAAACATTTTAACTTATTTTTAAGTTTTTAATATATAAAATTACCTCATACAAAGGATAAACTTTATCGACATATTTAG